>CAUYLG010026287.1:0-51730 GCA_963573385.1 Cacajao melanocephalus | reverse complement strand
TATATGTTATATTATATAATAATCTATAAAATATATTTCATTTATTGTATAAAATATATAAAATTATGTTATATAAAAATAGTATACAAAATATATAATATATTAAAAATTATATATTATATTATATGTAACATTAAAAGTTATATAATATATTAAAAATTATATATGTTGATTTATATATCAACATATGTAATTTATATATAAATCAATGTGATTTATAAATCAAAATTACTTATTGATTTATATATAAATTATATATTTACATAATATAATGATTATATTAATAGCATTAATGTATAATATTAATATTAATTCTCATATATTTATATAATACAATAAGCTTGGATTTGGGGGGCATTTGTACAACTCCCTGGATCTCAAGGTTTGATGTTTCAACAGTTATATTCCTAGTTCATTATCTTTTGTAACATTTCCTCTCCTTCATTTTCTCTAGACTTGTTTTCTAGACTTTAAATTAGGTATATGTTAGATCTTTTCAATCTAACCTCTGTGTCTTTTAACATCTCTTCTGCTATTATCTCTTTGGATTTCATTCTGGATAATTTCTTTAGATTTGCCTTCTAGTTTATCAGTTCTCTTTTCAGCTACATTTTATATGCTGTTTAATATGTCAACTGAATTATAAATAATAAATTGCTTATATTTCTCGAAACAATCTCTGGAAATTATTTGAAGCTTAGTTTAAAATTGAGTAAGGAATGTTTGTGTTTCTTTTTGCCTGTTATCTGGGTATACTGTTAACTGGGAAAAACTTTAAATAAAAATTTTTACTTGTATACTTTTGATTATCAGATATGATGTGAGTCATTATGAATTCATATGTGAGAATTTCTTCTCTTTCTGTCCAGTGACAAGGACTAGATAGCAGTGCTATGGTTTGAGCATTTCCTCCAGAGTTCCTTTGTTGGAACTTAATTCCCCATTTATCAGTGTTGAGAGGTGAGACCTCTGAGAGGTGATTAGGTCATGAGGTCTCTACCCCCATAAATAGATCAATGCCATTATTGTAGAGTAGGTTCCTTTCTCTCTCGAGTATGTGCTCTTTTGCCCTTCTGCCTTTCACTATGAAATGATGCAGCAAGAAGACCTTCACAAGATGCTAGCACCTTGATATTGGACTTCCCGGCCTCCAGAACTGTGAGATACAAATTTCTTTTCATTATAAATTACTCTGTGGTTTTCTGTTATAGCAACACAAAACAGATTAAGGCAATTTCTCAGCTATTCCCTCTAGCTTTTCAGTATGGGAAATGTTTCAATTCCTAAGTTTCATGCCAGCTATTAATTTTTAAAAATATGTTACATGTTACATAGCATTTCAGTTATTTCCATTGGTTATTTCATTTTAGTTATCTCAATCAGAAAGGGCATACTGTCAGAAACACATGGAGTCATTACGTATTTTTAATATGTATACATATATATATATATGTATATATTCTAGCATCTATCATATATTTAACTTAAACTCCTAATCTTTAATTATATCTTTTTGAGTGCACTTATTACTTTTTAAAAAAGTTTTCACCCGGTTCTTCCAACAGTTCTGCTTCAACGAAACACCTGTTTGAAGTGTTTATCTTAATTTTCCTCTCTGGCTTGCTAGTACTACTAGGGTAAGTTATTATTTTCCATTTCCTGTTCAGACCTCAGGCTCTGTATACTGACCTATAATTACAGGCCAAGTAGTTAGGGTCTTTTATGCAGTGGCAAACCTGCCGGAGGAAAGTTTTCTACTTTTGTGGGCTGGCATTAAACCAACTGGCAATCTGTCCACACCCAGCTGAAGCTTTAGAAAAAACTCTTTCTTCTCCCAGAGCTCCCTAAGTGTAAGGGAGAATGCTTCCCTAGCCTTAGGGACTACAAGCAACTGTTCCATGAGTGCAGAGCTCCTCCACATTACCTGTCACCCCAAATTAGGCTGACCTTCCCAAGAACAAACATAAATAAGCCCATATAATGCTTTCCTAAAAGTATTCATAGGTTTCCTCAGGCAAACTTTCTCTGGAAGCCATAAAATTGAGACCTTTGTTGTACGCCTCTCTATAACAGGCCCCTCCAGTTTACCTAAAACAGAGAAGAGTGACAGTATCTCTTTCCTTTCAGAGACCTTGGAGTCTGTGACAAGTGGACCTTTTAGATGCCCCTGTTTACTTATTGCAGCAATTTTTCTTTTTGGGGAAAGTATTTAAGAGGAGATTGGGAGGGTAAATTTGAGGACCTGGGTTCCATTACTATCTTCTCACAATGCTGTGAGTCATACGTCTACTTTTAGTGAAAAGGAGGTATGTCTCATCTGAAAGACATGAATTAGGAGTGCTAGATCATGGTTAGCTAAGGGTAAATTGGGGTACTGTTATCAAAAGAAGGAAGAAGGGAAGACAAAGACTATAAACAGCAGATATCCCCTCTATGTAGCACCTATAAGCCTTAAACACAGTGGATACACATAGATATACTTATCTGTTTTACTGATAGACATATCAGAAATATACAGATCAGTTTTCTACTGTATTTTCTTTGAAATAAGTAATAAAATTAAATACCAGGAAGATAGTTTTATTCCAATGGCATACTATAAATTATCAACATAATTCTGAGGATATACTTATCTTGGTTAGGATGCTTTTCACCTAAGCAGAAAAGATAAAATTATGACTCAAAATGACTTAACCATTAGGAATTTCATTAGGTCACATTGTTGGAAATCTTTAGGTCTAATGCAAACAGAATCTTGGCTTTCTTTATTTTAGAGACATTTTCTTTTCTTCTGTCTCTGTGTTAACAGTTTTCTCATGCTGGCTTTTCTCCTGGTCAAAAGAGGGCTTCCTGATATGCTATGGGCAACATACTTTCTTGTTGTAAGAGAGGGGCTGGGGGAGCTGGGAGAGAGAGAGTTGTTTTTTATATATATACACATGAGACCATCACCACAATAAAGATAGTGACCATATTCATCACCTGGAAATTTTTCTCATGGCTCTCTGCAGTTCCTCATTCCCATTCCTCACTCCTCCACTTTCCTAAGCAACCACTGATTTGCTTTCTGTCATTATAAATTAGTTTGCATTTTCTAGAATTTCATGTAAGTTGAATTATACAGTAGGTACTATTTTTTATCTGACTTCTTTCACTGAGCATGATTATCTTAAAATTCATCCACATTGTTGTGTGTATCAATAGTTAATTCTTTTTTATTGCTGAGTAGCATTCCATTGTATGGGTAGTCACAATTTATTTATCCATTTTCCTGTTGATAGACAGGTTGTTTCTAATTTTGGGATATACTAATAAAGCCACTAAAACATTTGTGTGTAACTGTTTATATAAATACATACTTTCATTTCTCATGGGAAATATCTATGAGTGAAATGGCTAGAGCATATAGTTAGCATACATATAACTTTTTAAGAAACTGCAAACTGTTCTCCCAAAGACTGTATTATTGTATACTTCTGCTAGCAGCATCTGAGAGTTCTAGCTCCTTCATATATTTGCAATACTTGGTAAGGTCAGTCTTTTTACTTTGATAATCTCAATTGATATGTTTAGAGGTATCTCATTGTGATTTACTTTGCTTTACCCTAATGTCTAATGATGATGGGCATCTGTTTATGTGCTTGTTTGCCATTTGGTGAAATGCATGTTCAAATGTTTGGTTCACTTTTGGTGGAATTTATTTTCTGATTATTGAATTTTGAGAGTTCATTTTATATTCTGGATAAAGGTCCTTTACCAGATACATGATTTGCAAATATTTTCTTTTAGTCTGTGGCTTGTCTTTTCATCCTCTTTTGCAGAGAAGGTTTTAAATTTGATGAAGTGTAATTTATCAGTTTTTTACTCATGGTGGTTTCAGTGTTATATCCGAGTACTCTTTGCCTGACTCAAACTCACTAAGATTTTCTCCTCTGTTTTCTTCTAGAACTTTTATAGTTTGAGGACTTAAATTCAGGTCTATGATATATTTTGAGGTAAGTTTTGCATATAGTGGTGCAAGATATGGATTGAAGTTTTTTTTTTTTTTTTAGAGTATTGATATCCATCTGATCCAGCAGCATTTGTTGATAAAAACTATCCTTTCTTCGCTAAATTGCCTTTGCAAATTGTTAAAAATCAGTTGTCTTTTTAAGTCTGGACTCTATTTTTTTCCATTGATCTTTTCTATCTTTCTGATAATGCCACACTTTTTTGATTACTTTGAGCTTTACAATAAGTCTTGAAATCAGAGAGTGTTAGTCCTCCAGCTTTGTTCACTTTTTCAAGATTGTTTTGGCTATTCTAGATCCTTTACATTTCTGAGTTCATTTTAAAACCACCTTGTCAGTTTCTACAATAAGTATGCTAGGATTTTGATTTGGATTGCATTAAATCTCCAGAACAATTTGGGAAGAATTGCTACCATAATAATGAGTTTTTTGGTCCCATGAACAGGATGTGTTTCTCCATTTACTTAGACATTCTTTAATTTCTTATAGTGGTGTTTTATATTTTTCTTTATTTAGGACTTTCACATCTTTTGTCAGATTTATCCTTAAGTGTTTATATTTTTAGTGCTATTTAAATTGTGTTTTACAATATTAATGTTTAGCCTGGACACAGTGGCTCATGCCTGTAATCCCAGCACTTCAGGAGGTTGAGGTGGGCAGATTACTTGAGATAAGGAGGTCAAGACTAGTAGACCTCCTTAGCAGAGATGCAGAAACCCCATCTCTACTAAAAAAAAAAAAAAAAAAAAGCAAAAAAAATTGGCTGGGCATGGTGGCGTGCACCTGTAGTTCCAGCTAGTTGGGAAGCTGAGGCAGGAGAATCACTTGAACCCAGGAGGCAGAGGTTGCAGTGAGCTGAGATTATACCACTGCACTCTAGCCTGGGTGCCAGAGTGAGACTCTGTCTCAAAAACATAAAATAAAATAAAATAAAATTTTAATGTTTAATTTCAGTTTTTCATTGCTAATATATGGAAGTACAATTGATTCTTATTTATGGATTTTGTATCTTGCTACTTGGATAAATTCATTACTCTAGTAGGCTTTTTTTTTTTTTTTTTTGTAAATTCTATTGGATCTTCTACCTAGATGATTATGTCATTTGTGAATAATAATAGGTTTACTTCCTTTTAAACCTAGATGTCCTTTTTTTCCTTTTCTTGCCTGATTGTGCTGGTTAGAATCACTGGTACAATGTTCAATAGATGTGGTGTGAGCAGAAATCTTTGTTTTATTCCTGATTTTAAAGGAAAAGCATTCAATCTTTTCCTATTAAGTCTGATGTTTGATCGAAGTTTTTGTAGATATCCTATGTCAGATTAAGGAAGTTATCTTCTATTTCAACTTGGCTGGGAAATTTTTTAAAATATCATGAATATATTGGCTTTTGTCAAATGTGTTTTCCGCATCAATTGATATGGTCATATTATTTTTCTTTTTAGTTTATTAATATATTGAAATTAATTTATCTTTGAATGTCAAATGAAGGCTGCATTCCTAGGGTAAATTCCAGTTGTTATTTATATTATCCTTTTTATATACTGTTGAATTCAATTTGCCAAAATTTTGTAGAGCACTTTTGCATCTATGTTCACGGACACTTGTTGGTAGTTTACTTTTCTTGTGATATCTTTATCTTACTTTTGCCTCAGGGTAATGTTAGCATTTTAGAATGAATTGAAAAGTATCCTCTTCCAATTAAAAAAAATATTTTAATAGGTATTTGGGGAACATGTGGGGTTTGGTTACATGGATAAGTTCTTTAGTGGTAGTTTCTGAGATGTTGGTGCACCTATCACCTGAGCAGTGTACACTGTACCCAATGTGTAGTTTTTTATCCTTCACCTCCCTTCCCCACTTCCCTCCGAGTCCCCAAAGTCCATTGTATCATTCTTATGCCTTTGTGTCTTCATAGCTTAGTTCTATAAGTGAGAACATATGATGTTTAGTTTTCCATTCCTGAGTTATTTCACTTAGAATAATGGTCTCCAATTCTATCCAGGTTGTTGCAAATGTCATTATTTTGTTACTTTTATGGTTAGGTAGTATCACATTTTCTTTATCCATTCATTGACTGATGGGCATTTGAGCTGGTTCCATATTTTTGCAAATTGTGAGTTGTACTGCTATAAACATACATGGGCAAATGTCTTTTTCTTATAGTAACTTCTTTTACTTTAGGTACATACCCACTAGTGAGATTGCTGGATCAAATGGTAGGTCTACTTTTAGTTCTTTAAGGAAACTCCATACTGTTTTCCGTAGTGGTTGTACCAGTTTACATTCCCACCAGCACTGTAAAAGTGTTCCTTCTTCAGCACATCCATGCCAACAACTATTATTTTTTTTATTTTTTAATTGTGTCCATTCTTACAAAAGTAAGGTGGTTTCTTATTGTGGTTTTGATTTCCATTTCCCTAATCATTAGTGATGTTGAGCATTTGTTCATATGTTTCTTGGCCATTTGTATATCTTCTTCTGAGACTTGTCTATTCATGTCCTTACCCCACTTTTCTGTGGGATTATTTGTTTTTCTCTTGCTGATTTGTTTGAGTTTTTTGTGGACTCTGGGTATTAGTCCATTGTTGGATGCATAGTGTTAGTTCATTCTCATGGTGTTATGAAGAAATACTCAAGTCTAGGTAATTTATAAAGGAAAGGGCTTTAATTGACTCACAGCTCTGCAGGGCTGGGGAGGTCTCAGGAAACTTAGAATCATGGCAGAAGAGGAAGCAAACACATCCTTCTTCACATGGTAGGATTAGATGGTGTCCACCTACACTGAGGGTGGGTCTTCCTCTCGCAGTCCACTGACTCAAATGTTAATCCCCTTTGGCAAAACCCTCACAGACACACCCAGAACAATACTTTGCATCCTTCAATCCAATCAAGTTAACACTCAATATTAATTATCACACATAGTTTGCAAATATTTTCTACCACCTGTGGGTTGTCTGTTTACTCTGCTGATTATTCCTTTTTCTATGCAGAAGATTTTTAGTTTACTCCCATCTATTTATCTTTGTTTTTGTTGCATTTGCTTTTGAGTTCTTGATCATGAAGTCTTTGCCGAAGCCTATGTCTAGAAAGGTTTTTCTGATGTTTTCTTCTAGAATCTTTATGGTTTCAGGTCTTAGATTTAAGTCTTTGATCCATCTTAAGTTGATTTTTATATAGGGTGACAGATGAGGATCTGGATTCATTCTTCCATATGTGGTTTGCCAATTATCCCTGAACCATCTGTTGAATAGGGTGTCCTTTTCTCGTTTTATGTTTTTGTTTCCTTCAATGAAAATCAGTTGACTGTAAGTATTTGGCTTTATTTCTGTGTTTTCTGTTCTGTTCCATTGGTCTATGTGCCAATTTTTAATATAAGTATCATGCTGTTTTGGTGACTATGGACTTAGAGTATCATTTGAAGTCAGATAATGTGATGCCTCCAGATTTGTTCTTTTTGCTTATTCTTGCTTTGCTATGTGGGCTCTTTTTGGGTTCTGTATGAATTTTAGGATTTTGTTTTCTAATTCTGTGAAGAATAATGATGGCATTTTTATGGGAATTGCATTGAGTCTGTAGATTGCTTTTGGCAATATAGTTATTTTTCACAATATTGATTCTACCCATTTATGAGCATGGGATGTGTTTCTATTCGTTTGTGTCATTTATGATTTCTTTTAGCAGTGTTTTATAGTTTTCCTTGTAGAGGTCTTTCACATCCTTGGTTAGGTGTATTTCTAAGTATTTTATTTTATTTTTACAGCGATTGTAAAAGGGATTGAGTTCTTGTTGTGACTCTCAGGTTGGTTGCTGTTGGTGTATAGCAATGCTACTGATTTGTATGCATTGATTTTGTATCCTGAAACTTTACTGAATTTATTTATCAGATCTAGGAGCTTTTTGGATGCATATTTAGGGTTTTCTAGGCATATGATTATATCATTGGTGAAAAGCAACAGTTTGACTTCCTCGTTACTGATTTGGATGCCTATTCTTTCTCTTGTCTGATTGCTCTGGCTAGGATTTCCAGTGCTATGTTGAATAGAAGTGGTGAAAGTGGGCAACCTTGTCTTGTTCCAGTTCTCAGGGGGAGTGCTTTCAACTTTTTCTTATTCATTATAATGTTGGCTGTGGGGACTTTTATTACCTTAAGGCATATCCTTTCTATGTTGATTTTTGCTGAGGGTTTTAATCATAAAAAGATGCTGGCTTTTGCCAAATTGTTTTTCCTGCATCTATTGAGATGATCATGCAATTTTTGTTTTTAATTCTGTTCATGTGGTGTATCACATTTATTGACTTATATATATGTTAAACCATCCCTGCATCCCTTGTATGAAACCCACTTGATCATAATGAATTATCTTTTTGATATGCTGTTGGATTCGGTTCACTAGTATTTTGTTGAGGATTTTTGCATCTGTGTTCATCAAGGATGTTGGTCTGTAGCTTTCCTTTTATTGTTATGTCCTTCACTGGTTTTGGTGTTAGTATAATACTGGCTTCATAGAATACTTTATGAAGGATTCCCTCTTTCTTATCTTTTGGAATAGTTTCAATAAAATTGGTACCAATTCTTATTTGACTTTCTGATAGAATTCAGTTGTGAATCTATCTGGTCCTGGACTGTTTTCTGTTGGCAATTTTTTTTTTGTTACCCTTTCAATCTTGCTGCTTGTTATTGGTCTATTCAGAGTTTCTATATCTTCCTGGATTAATCTAGGAGCATGTATTTCCAGGAATTTATCTGTCTCTTCTAGGTTTTCTTTTCTCTTCCTTTTTTTTTTTTTTAGATGGAGTCTTGCTCTGTCATCAAGCTGGAGTGCAGTGGTGTGACCTCAGCTCACTGCAACCTCCGCCTCTTGGACCCAAGCAATTCCCCTGCCTCAGCCTCCCAAGTAGCTGGGACCACAGGCATACACCACCATGCCCAGCTAACTTTTGGATTTTAGTAGAGATGGGGTTTTACCATATTGGCCAGAATGGTTTCAATCTCCTGACCTCCTGATCCACCTGCCTTGGCCTCCCAAAGTGCTGGGATTACAGGCGTAAGCCATTCTTCTAGGTTTTCTAGTTTGTGCACATAAAGGTGTTCATAATAACCCTGAATTACCTTTTGTATTTCTGTGGTATCTGTTGTAATGTCTCCCATTTTGTTCTTAATTGAGCTTATTTGGATCTTCTTTTCTTGGTTAATCTCACTAATGATGTATGAATTTTGTTTATCTATTCAAAGACACAGCTTTTTGTTTCATTTATGTTTTGCATTTTTGTTTCAATTTCATTTAGTTCTGCTTGGATCTTATTTTTTTTTTTCCTGCTGCTGGGTTTGGGTTTAGTTTGTTCTTGTTTCTCTTGTTCCTTGAGGTGTGAACTTAGATTGTCTATTTGTGCTCTTTCAGAATTTTTGATGTAGTCATTTAATGCTATGAACTTTCCTCTTAGCACTGCTTTTGCTGTATCCCAAAGGTTTTAACAGGTTGTGTCACTACTATTGTTCAAAGAATTTTTAAATTTCCATCTTGATTTCATTGTTTACCTGAAGAACATTCAGAAGCAGTTCATTTAATTTCTATGTATTTGTAAAGTTTTGAGGGTTCCTTTCGGTGTTAATTTCCAATTTTATTTCACTGTGATATGAGAGAGTACTTGATATAATTTTGATTTTCTTAACTTTATTGAGACTTGTTTTGTGGCCATTCATATCATCTGTCTTAGAGAATATTCCCTGTGTGGATGAATAGAATATATATCCTGCAGTTGCTAAGTAGAATGTTCTGTAAATGTCTGTTAAGTCCATTTGTTCTGGGCTATAGTTTAAGTCTATTGTTTCTTTGTTGACTTGCATCTTGATCACCTGTCAGTGCTGTCAATGGAGTATTAAAGACCCCACTATTATTGTGTTGCTGTCTATCTCATTTCTTAGGTCTAGTAGTAATTATTTTATTAAATTTGGAGCTCCAGTGTTGCATGCATATATATTTAGGATTGCGATGTTTTCCTGTTGGACTAGTTCTTTTATCATTATATAATGTTTCTCTTTGTCTTTTTTAACTGTTGTTTCTTTAATATCTGTTTTGTCTGATATAACGAAAGCTACTCCTGCCCACTTTTGATGTTCATTTACATGGAACTTCTTTTTCCACCCCTTTACCTTAAGTTTATATGAGTCCTTATGTGTTAGGTGATTCTCTTGAAGACAGCAGATACTTGGTTGGTGAATTCTTATCCATTCTACCATTCTGTATCTTTTAAGAGAAGCATTTAGGACATTTACATTCAACATTAGTATTGAGATGTGAGGAGCTATTTTATTCATCATGCTACTTGTTGCCTACATAGGCTTTTTTCCCCATTGTGTTATTATTTTATAGGCCCTGTGAGATTACTACTTTAAGAAGGTTCTGTTTTTGTGAATTTCAAGGTTTTGTTTTAAGATTTAGAACTCCTTTTAGTATCTCTTATAGTGCTGGCTTGGTAGTGGCACAAATTCTCTCAGCATTTGTTTGTCTAAAAAAGACTTTTTTTCACTTATGAAGCTTAGTTTTGCTGGGTACAAAATTATTGGCTTATGATTGTTGTGTCTGAGGAGGCTAACAATAGGACCCCAATCTTGACTGGCTTGTAGGGTTTCTGCTCAGAAATTTGCTGTTAATCTGAAAGGTTTTCCTTTATAAGTTACCTGGTACTTTTGCTTCACAGCTCTTAAGATTCTTGCTTTTGTCTTGACTTTAGATAACCTGATGACTCTGTGCCTAAGTGATGATCTTTTCATGATGAATTTCTTAGGTGTTCTTTGAGCTTTTTGTATTTGGATGTCTAGATCTCTAGCAAGACCAGGGAAGTTTTCCTGGATTATTCCCTCAAATAAGTTTTCCAAACTTTCAGATTGCTATTCTTCCTCAGGGGCACCAATTATTCTTAGGTTTGGTCATTTAACATAATCCCAAACTTCTTGGAGGCTTTATTCTTTTTTTAAATTTTTCTTTTTTCTTTGTCTTTGTCTGATTGGTTTAATTCTAAAGCCTTGTCTTTGAGCTCTGAATTTCTTCCTTCTACTTGTTGGATTCTATTTTTGACACTTTCCAGTATATTTTGCATTTCTTTAAGTGTGTCTTTCATTTTCAGAAGTTGTGATTGTTTTTATTTATGCTATTTTCCTGGAATTTTTTTCATCCATATCCTTTATTGCTTTTAAGATTTTGTTAAGTTGGTTTTCATCTTTCTCTGGTGCCTCTTTGGATAGCTTAATACTCTACCTTCTGAATTCTTTTTCTGGCAATTCACAGATTTCTTCTTGGTATGGACCCATTGCTGGTGAGCTAGTGTGATATTTTTGGGGGTGTTAAAGAAGCTTGCTTTGTCATATTACCAGAATTGATTTTCTGTTTCCTTCACATTTGTGTAGACTATGTCAGAGGAGACATCTGGGGCTCAAGGGCTGCTATTCATATTCTTTTGTCCCACGGGGTAATCCCTTGATACGGTGCTCTCTTCATTCTGGTAGGGATGAGGCTTCCTGAGAGCCAGACTGCAGTGATTGCTTTTGCTCTTCTGGGTCTAGCCCCCCATTGGAGCTACTGGGCTCTGTAGTGGTACTGGAGAGTGTCTGCAAAGAGTCCTGTGATGTGATCTGTCTTCAGGTCTCTTAGCTGTGGATACCAGCACCTGCTCCAGTAGAAGTAGCAAGGGAATGAAGTGGACTCTGTGAGGGTCCTTGGTTGTCGTTTTGTTTAGTGCACTGGTTTTCTTGAGTGCTGGTTGTGCTAGCAGTAAAGTTGTCATGTGGACAGACTCAGGACCTCTGGTTAGCCAGGATATTACAGGTGGTGTAATTAGCTGTTGTCTTCTCCTTTCTTGGAGCAAGGTTGTTCTTTAATGAGTTGTTGTAATCACTTGAGTTGACTCTCCTCTAGTAAGGAAGAGGTGCTTTCAAAAGAGTAGTATGGGGGGATAGTATGGGGGACATACCAGCTTGCCCTAAGGATAGTGTAATATAGGGGGGATACTGGCTTGCTCTAAGGTCACCTGGATAAGTATTGAGGTTTCTCGGGTGATGGGCAGGGACGTAGAGCTTCTCAGAGATTATGTCTTTTGTCTTTGGCTACCACGGCAGGTAGAGAAAGATCATCTGGTGAGGTCGGGGTCAGGCATGTCTGAGCTCAAACTCTCCTTGGGCAGGGCTTGCTATGGCCACTTTGGGGGATGGAGGTGTGGTTCTCAGGCCAATGGAGTTATGTTCCAAGGAGAATTATGGCTGCTTCTCTTGCATTATACATCATACAGGTCACCAGGGAAGTAGGGGAAAGCCAGCAGTGACAGGCCTCACCCAGCTCCTATGCAGCCAGCAAGGCCAGTCTCACTTCCACCATGCCCCACCTGCACCGAGTTTATATCCAGGCAGCCAGTGAGCAAGACAGAGATCTTGCTCCAGGCTACAAGCCTCCCTGCTGAGGAATCAAGCAGGGATTTCAGGCTCCAACCCTCCCCACCTGCCAAGACTTCTATGCTCCTGTATGCACTTCTTATCTGCCCAGGATGTTTCTTACTTGGCTGAAATTATTACAAAGGTCAGCTGGAAGTTTCCTTCTCCGTGTGTTCTTTCCCCAATTCCACTGGCAGCCTTCCCCAAAAATCCCTGTGAGATAAAGTCAGAAATGGCTGCCCTGGAAGCAGGGAGTTCCTAAGGGCTCTTCGTTGCTTTGCCTACTTTTATATTTCTCTTGGCTCCCTAAATTAGTTTCAGCTCTAGGTAAGGTTAAATCTTTCTCCCATGTTCTGGGTTTTCAGGTTCCCCAGTGAGGATGTGTGTTTGGAAGCAGCCTTTCCTTCTCTCATACTTTGAGTACTCACAGTTTTTTGGCTGTGTCACAGAGTTTGTAGCAGCAAGCCTGTCCTTTCAAAGGGTCTGTGGATTTTTTCAGTTTTCCTGGTGTGTTCCCACAGTAATTCTTGGAGCAAAAGTTCACAGTGTGAGTCTCCATGTGCTGTTCTGTCTATCTGAGTAAGGGTTGCAAGTTAGTCCTGCCTCTTATCTGCCATTTTTTCCCCTCTTCCATTTTTTTTATATCTGTGTGTTTGTATATAGATATTGTATTATTTTTTTCTTTCTACAAATGCCTAATAAACTTCTCTAGTGAAACTCTCTTTACCTGGATTTTTTCGTTGTTGTTAAAAGATTTTAAAGTATAATTTCAGTTTCTTTAATAGATATTCTATTCTTCATGTTTTCTATTTCTCGAGTGATTTTTGGTAGTTAATGTCTTTCAAAAAATGTGCCATTTCATTTAAGTTATTGAATTTGAAGTCATAAAGGTGTTTATAATATTTCCTTCTTATCCATTTTTAAAAATTATGTTTTATTTTGACACAACTGTAGATTCACATACAATTGTGAGGAAGAATACACAGAGATCTTGTGTAGGTTTTGCCTAGTTTCCCTCAATGTAATATTTTGTAAACTATAGTACAATGTTATAGCCAGGATGTTGACATTGATACATTCAAGATACAGAACATTTCCATCACCACAGGATCTCTCCTGATGCTCTTTCACAGCTACACCCACTTCTCTTCCTCCTCCATCCCTCTTTAACCCTTGGCAGTCACTAATCTCTTCTTCACTTCTATAATTTTGTTACATCAAAGATATGTAAGTATAATTATACAATATATGATCTTTCAGAATTGTTTTTCATTCAACACAATTCCCTGGAGATTCATTCAGGTGGTTGTGTGTGTCAGTAGTTCATTCCTTATTATTGCTGGGTGGTATTTTATGGTATGGATGCTCCAGTTTGTATGCCCATTCACACACTGAAGAACGTCTGAGTTGTTTCTACTTTTTTTTTTTTTTTTTTTGAGGCCAGATGTCTCTCTGTTACCCTGGTTCGAGTATATAGGTTGCCGTGATCATAGTTCACTGCAGCTTTGAACTTCTAGGCTCAAGCAATCCTGTCACCTTAGTCTCCCAAGTAGCTGGTCCTACAGACATTTACCACCACACCCAGCTAATTAAAAAAAATATTTAGAGACATAGTCTTGCTATGCTGCCCAGACTGATCTCTCCTAGCCTCAGGCAATCCTCCTGCCTTAGCCTTCCCAGTGGTTGAGATTACAGGTGTGAGCCACCATGCCTGATGTTTCTACTTTTTGGCTATTGCAAATAAATCTTCTATAAACATTCTTTTACAGGTGTTTGTATGATCATAAAATTTCATATCTCTGGAATAAATACTCAGGAGTATAATTGGTAGATCATATGGTAGTTGCATGTTTAAGTGTTAAAGAAATCGCTAAACTAGTAAACTGCTTTCCGTAGTGGCTGTACCGTTTTACATTTTAAGTGGTGATACCTGAGTTATCTAGTTTCTTCACACCCTCACTAGCCTTTGGCGTTGTCACTATGTTTTTATTTTAGCTGTTCTCATAGGTGTGCAGTGATATTTCATTGTGATTTTAGTTTGTACAGCCTTAAGCGCCAATGAAGTTGCACATATTTTCATGTGCTTACTTACCATCTATTTATCCTCTTCAATGAAGTTTCAGTTTATGACTTTCCTTCATTTCTAATTGGATTCAGTGTTTACATTGAGTTTTGAGAGTTCTTTTTGTATTCCAGATACTATTCCTTTGGTGGCCATGTGACTTGTAAATATATTCTCCCAGTCTGTAGCTTGATTTTTCATCCTCTTAACTGTCTTTTCCAGAGCCAAAGATTTATATATTGATAAAGTACAATATATCATTTTTTGTCCTTCGTAGATCATGCTTTTGGTGTCAAGTCTAGGAACTTTTTGCCTAACTCTAGATCCCAAAGATTTTCTCCTATGTTTTTAAATAAAAGTTTTATAGTTGACATTTTACATTCAAGTGCATGATCCATTTTGAGTTAATTTTTAACTTAGGTCAAGATTTTTTTGTTTGTTTGTTTTTGTTTTTTTGCCTATGGATATCTAATTGTTCTGGCACAATTTATTGAAAAGGCTATCTTAAGGCCAGGCATGGTGGCTGATGCCTGTAATCTCAACACTTTGGTATGCCAAGGTGGGAGGATAGCTTGAACCCAGGAGTTTGAGACCAGCCTGGCAACATAGTAAGACTTGGTCTCTCAAAAAATTTTTTAAAATAGCCAGGCATGTTGGTATGTGCCTATAGTCCTAGCTACTCAGGAGGTCGAGGTGGGAGAATTGCTTGAGTCTGGGAGGTTAAGGCTGCAGTAAGTCATGATTATGCCACTGTACTCTAGCCTGGCTGACAGAGTAAGACTTTGTGTCCAAAAAAAACAAAGAACAAACAAAAAAGACTATCTCTTCTCTATTGAATTGCTTGTGTACTTTTTTCAAAAACCAAGTGAGCGTATTTCTGTGAATCTATGAATTTATTTATGGATTCTCTATTTTGTTCCCTTTATCAATATGTCTATCTCACTTAAAATAACTCACAATCTTGATTATTGTAGTTATAAAATGTCTTGAATTAGATATACTGTTTCTTCTCATTTTAAAAATTCTTTTTCAAAGTTTTTTTTGGTTATTCTAATAGTTTCCCTTTCCATATATAATTTTTAGAATAACTTATCCTTTTTTGTCTAATTTCTTGATATTTTTATTATATTTTAGAATAATTCTTTCCATATCTATTAGAGGTCTTGCGGGGATTTTGATAGGAATTGTATTAAACCTGTATATCAATTTGGGGAGAACTGACATATTTACTACATTGAGTCCTCCAATCCTTCCTAGCTGCTCATTTATTTAGATCTTCTGGGATTTTTTTCATTAGCATTTTATAGTTTTCAACATGTAAATCCTAAACATGTTTTGTTAGATTTACACCTGTTTCATTTTTTTTGAGTGATTATAAATATCATATTTTTAATTTCAGTGTTCATTGCTAGTATAGAAAATACAATTAATTTTTAAACAAATGATTTTTTTTATAGCAGATTTAGGTTCACAGCAAAATTGAGATGAAGGTACAGAGATTTCTCATATACCCGCTTCTGCTACATGTGCATAGTAGGCTTCTACATTACCAACATCCCTGCTAGAGTGGTGCCTTTGTTACAACTGATCAACTTAAATTGACATATTGTCACCCAAAGTCCGTAGTTTACATCAGGGTTCATTCTTAATGTTGTACATTCTACGGGTTTGGACATATGTATAATTGCATGGATCCACCATAATTGTATTATACAGAGTATTTTCACTGCCCCCAACCCTCTGTGCTCTACAACAGTTGATTTTTGAATGTATATCTTGTACCCTGTGACTTTGCTGAGCTCATTTATTAGTTCTAGGAGTTCTTTTTACAGATTCCTTGGGATTTTCTGTATAAACAATCATGTTATCTGCAAATAGGAACAGTTTGTTTTTTCTTTTTGGTCTGTATACCTTTTATTTCATTTTCTAGCCATAATGCACTGGCTAGAACTTGTAGCACTATGTTGAGTAAGAGTGTTGAGAATGGGATTTTTGTCTTGCTCCCAATCTTAGGGGGAAAGAATCCAATCTTTCACAATTAAGTATAATGGAAATTGTAGGTTTTCTTATAGATGCTCTTTGTCAAGTTGAGAAAACTTCCCTGTATTGTGTTTTTTAAAACAATTATGAATGGGTGTTGAATTTTGCCAATGATTTTGTTTCATTAATTGATATCATCTAAATTTTATATGATAGATTATATTGATTGATTTTAAATATTAAAGCAGTATAGTATCCCAGAGATAAGTCACACTTAGTAATGGCATATAATTTTTTTTTGGATGTTACTGAATCTATTTTCTAAATATTTCATGTTTATATTCACAAAAGATATTGGTCTATAGTTCATTTTGGTGTCTGTGTGTGTGTATGTGCTGTTTTTGGTTTTGGTATCAGAGTAACACCACCTTCACAAATGAATTAAGAAGCATTTATTCTTTTTTTTTAATTTCCTGGGAGAAATTGTGTAAAACTGGGGCGAATTCTTTTACTCTTTGGTTGAATTCTCCAGTGAAACCCTCTGGACTTGGAGATTCCTTTCTTTCTTTTTCTTTCCTTTTTTTAAGTCTCAAAATTATGAATTTAATTTTGTAAGTAGTTATTTGGCTATTCAAAATTTCATACTGAGTTGTGGTAATTTGCATTTTTAAGAAATTGATCAATTTTATCTAAGTTGCCAAACTTGTGTGTAGAGTTGTTGATAGTATTCCCTTATAACCTTTTGATGTCTACAGAGTCTGTAGTGACAGCACCTTACAAATATACCTGACACCCCTCACCACAGATTATTGTTTTGTCATAGGTGAAAGGAGAGGTTTTAACCCATTAAAATCACTTTTATCTCTAAGGACCTGCCAACTGTGATTCAGAACAACCTATGTGTGTACTCATTTTAAAGTTGAGTATATATTTTCAGCCTCTTTTTTTTTTTTTATCAAGCACTTTAATGGCATATTTGAGGTAGAAATTCAAGCTCTTAGAATAGGTGCTGTTTAGAGTTTAGATTTAAAAAGAAAAAACAAGGAACAGAAATGTAAAGAGTTAAAAGCTCGTCTTTTAAAATCAATTATTTTATAGAATAACTTATAGTTTATAGAGATGATTCAAACATTTGTTCTCAATAATTCTAAGTCTGGGTATTAACTGAAAGGATGTGGACAATAAACTCTACTCCCTCAAACAGTCAGCATCTTTTTATTAAAAAGCTTAAATCCTGCTGAAGGAAGGAAATTGGTTGCAGGAAATAACTCATTTAATTATGTGATGAGTTGAAAAAATACTTTTTACTGCCAGAATCAGCATTACAGACTTACATCAAACATGCATCTGTGCAGCCATTAATGCTAGATCAAAAATTTTGTATTGATTTACCTGATTCAGTTGTATTATCAATTGCTGTCTCCTTTTCTCCCATTTATGTTACTAGTGAGATTTGTTGGCAACTTGTGCAGGTTGTTCTATAAAAAAAGCTTGTTGTGCTGAAATTTACATGCAGGAAAAAGTTCAATTGGAATGATGGCAGTTGTGTTCTTATAACCATAGAATCCTTTGCTGGATGAGGTATTATCATGTGAGACAGAATATGGAGCTTGGAGTCAAAGCCATTTGATTATTAGCTTAGTGCTACAAATTAATAGTAGTATGATTTGGGCAAGTTGCTTAAACTCATTGAACTTCAATTTCTTTATGGAAAGTAAGATTAGTGTAATTATGATATTACAATAATTAGAAAAAGTTCATACAATGTGCTTACAACAATACCTGCTTGATTAAAAAAAAAAAACACTCAACAAGTTGTAGCTGTGATTATTACTCTGCAACAACTACAACAATGATAATAAGGAGAAAAAAGAAATAAAATAAGTTAATTTTTCAGTATTATTTTAAATATTGCACAAGAGTTTTAAATTTAAATGGCATCTGGCTACCAGGTATTATTTCAGTAATTTCTGAATTCCTCACAAAAATATTTATGAATGCCTATAATCCCAGCTACTTCAGAGGCTGAGGCAGAAGGATTGCTTGAGCACAGGAGTTTGAGACCAACCTAGACAGACCAACCTGGACCAAACTGATTTAGTTGATAATACAACTAAATCAAGTAAATCAATATAAAATTTTGAGTGTCTGTCTCAAAATACATGTGTATTTATGAAGACACAGAAGGGATAAAAACTCATAACATTGAAAACTAAGCCTGACAGGTTTTTAAGGTTATTCAAATAATAATCACACTATTCACAATTCATGGCCAGTGTGGGTAGTTGTGTTCTGTTTGTGTTTTATTGTTTTTCCTCTTGAAATGGAATATACTTACATATTGAAAGTAGGTAGGGAAACCTACTAAAAGCTCCCCTCTCAAAAACAACTTTGATTCTGTACCAATAAATAAAAAGTTTCTTTACAACCCAGGCATTATTTTTGAGGCATTCAGAGGATTGTTCAAACTCTATTTTGTTCCATTGGTACCTGTCTTTTTATATCCATGTTGAAACTGTAATCTTTATATATTCATTTAGAAAAAATAAGACAGGTTTCTTAGTCCAGTTGGACAAAATACCATAGACCGAGTAACTGATAAACAATAGAAATTTATTGCTCACAGTTCTGGAGGCTGAGGAGTCCAAGATTAAAATGCCAACAGACTCAGAATCTGGAAAGGGTTCACTCTCTCATCTATCTATGATGTCTTGTTGATGCATCCTCACATAGCAGAAGAAAGTAAGGCAGCGCTCGTCAACCTTTTTATAAGAGCACTAATCCATTCAAGAGGGCACAGCCCTTGTGACTTAATCACTCCCCCAAAAGGCTACATCTCATAATACTATCACATTGGATAATAGGTTTCAACATGAATTTTGGGACATTTAGACCATGGCATTCTGTTCCTGGCCACCTATAATTCATAGCCCCCTCACATTTGTTCCATCCCAATAGCGCCCAAAATTTTAACTTGTTCCAGTACGAACTCAAAAGTCTAAAACTCAGTTTCATCTAAACATCAACTAAATTGGATATGGCTGAGACTCAAGGTATGATTCGCCCTGAGGCAAGTTACTCTCCAGCTGTGAAATCAAACATGTTCTATACTTCTGAAACACAATAGTAAGACAGGCATAGGATAGACATTTCCATTTCAAAAGGAAGGATTATTTTTAAAATGGGGATAACAGGTTCCAACCAAATCCAAAACCCATTAAGGCAAATATTAAACTTTAAGACTCCAGAATAATCTTCTCTGACTTGATGTCTCATCTTCCAGACAGACAGGGGTAGAGGCTAGGCCTCAAAGATTCTGAACAGCCTTGCCCTCATGGCTTTGTGGGTGCAGCCCATGCTGTAGCTGTTATTAGTTGGAGTTGCTTGCTCCTGGCTCTATTTTTCTGGGGTTTTAGAAGTGACTCTGCCTCCATGGCTCCACTAGACATTGCTCTAGTGGGGACTCTCCAGTGGCTCTGAGGCTCTCTAGGTCATCCTTTGAAATCTAGGTGGAGGTAGCCATGTCCTCACAGCTCAAACACTCTGGTGGGATGGCACTGTGCAGATACCATGAAGGTTTACTGCCTGGGCATCTCCACAGAGGAGAAACCTGAGCTGTACTTGGGCCCATTTGAGCCACAGCTGAGGGGGCCAAGGAGTGCTGCACCAGAATGAGAGGAGCAGAAGCTTGAAATTTTTCTGCTCCAAAGGCCCTGGTATTCTGGGCCTGCAATGTGCAGGGCAGCACCCAAAGATCTCTGAAATGTTTTCAGGGCCATTCTTCCATTGCCTTGATGAATAGAAGAAGCAAGCAAGCTTCTGTCCATCCATACTAAATATCCTTTTCAAAAAGTGACTTGGCCCCACCCTTGGTGTTCTGTCCTGAACACAGTTTTTTATTCTTTACAACATGGCCAGGCTGAGAATTTTGCAAATCTTTAAGATCTGCTTCCTTTTTTATTATAAATTCCATCTTTGATTGGTTTTTCTCCTCTTACATTTTAGTATAAGCAGTCAAGAGAAGCCATGCTGCACTCTTGGCGCGTTACTTGGAGATTTCTTCCAAATATCTGATTTCACTGTTTCCAAGGTCTACCTTCCACAAAGCACTAGGAGATAAACACAATTCAGCAAGTTATTTGCCACTTTATACAAGAATGGCCTTTTCTTCCGTTTCTAACAAGACATTCCTTACTTCCATTCGAGACCTCATCAGAGTGGCTTTTAACATCCATGTTTCTGTCTGTATTCTGGTCACAACTGCTTAGGTAATGTCTAAGAAGATTGAGTCTTCTCAACAGCTCTCCTTTTCTTCTGAGCCCTCACCAGAATTTCACTGTGCTATCCGTTCCAGCAATATAGGCTTTTTTTTTAGCCTCTTCCTTCAAACCCTTCTAGACTCTGCTCATTACCCAGTTCCAAAGTCCCTTCCACATTCCTAGGTATTCATTACAGCAGCATTCCACTTCTCAGTACCAATTTCTATCGTAGTTCATTTCTGCTGCTATAACAAAATATCTTAGGCTGGATAGTTTATGAACAGAAATTTAGTGCTCAAACTTTGGGAGGCTGGGAAGTCCAAGATTAAGGCATTAATAGATTCAGTGTCTGATAATAGCTCCTTCCCTGCTTAAAGATAATGCCTTCTTATTGTGTCCTCCTGTGGTGGAAAGGGCAAGGCAGCTCTCTTATAGTACTAATCCCATTTATGAGGTTGGAATCCTTACCACTTAATCACTTACTCAAAAGGCGCTACCTCTTAATACTACCACATTAGGCATTAGGTTCTAGCACATGGCTTTTCTGGGGGATATCAACATTTAGACCATAGCAACAGGATATATGGAGTTTTGGTGAGTGTGTTAGGCAGAGGGTAGTGTGAACGATAGTGACTCATTATATACAGAGAAGTGCAATCCTGAAAGAAACTGGATGTAGTTAGCGTAGATATTAGGAAAGCTTTGGGCTATTAATTTTACATATTCTGTGGGATGAGAAGTTCAAAGAAGTTGACATCCTAGGTCTGAGAAGACCCCAACTCAAGCCCTGTAAGATATGAAGATTTAACTAGAATATTTACATGCCAAGTTATCACCAAGAAATAGCATAAAAATAGAATTCTATTAACTCCAAAGTAAAGGCTGGGCTGGGCACAGCAGCTTACACCTGTAATCCCAGCACTTTGGGAGGTTAAAGGCAGGAGGATCACTTAAGCCCAGGAGTTCAAGACCAGTTTGAACAACAAAGTGAGACCCTGTCTCTAGAAAACAAATTAGCCAGATGTAGTGGCATGTATCTGTGCTCCCAGCTATTTGGGTGGCTGAGGTGGGAGGAGTGCTTGAGCCTGTGAGGTCAAGGCTGCAGTGAGCTAAGATTACAACACTGTACTCCAGCCTGGGCAATAGAGCAAGACCCTGTCTCAAAAAAGAAAAGAAAAGCCTGAGGGCTGAGGTAGGATCAAGGACTTTGATTGTTGGCATTTATATGGATTGGAAAAAAATCTTTTTTCATGGAATTGGAGAGAAAAAAAAAACTTTCATGTGTGCTTTTAAAAAGAAAATAACAAAAAAAGCTGATTTTTTTTCCTCTGAAGATTCAGAGGGAGTATATATTTTTAAAATGATATACTACCAGAACCAGAAAAATGTTTTGGTAAACATCTTGGCAGTTATTGAAACAGTAAGATAATCTTTATGAAACTGGAACAGAAAGCCAAGAGGAAAGGAGATATTAACCTAAAGAGATAGTAGTGTGAAATGTACAGAAATGTGCTGGAGATAAAATCAGCTGCCAGAGAAGAGGAAATTGTCACAAAAATGAAAGATACAATAGAATAAAATCAATAATGTAGTTAGTAAAGGCAGACTGGTTATAACAAAAAAAACTTACTCAGTGGTGTGGTGGACTTACCTGAGAAGGTTTTGCAGAATGTAAGAGTAAACTAAAAAATATGATAGATAAATGGTAGATGTAAAGGATAGAGAACCACAATCTATATTAAAAGCCAGAAGTGTTCAAAGTAGAAACCAGGAGCAAAAATCATAGATAAAAATTAGTAAACAAAAAAACACTTCCTTGAGCAGAAAAAAGAAATTCTGACACTAAATGTGTTGATATAAAATAGTTAACATGTAAGTTTAACATGGAGCTTAACATGTTACAAACAAAATTAATATATAGAGAAACATATCTTAGTAAAAATTTTCAATTTTAAGAATAAAGAAAAAGAATTTTAAAATAATTGTTTTGAAATAAAACATGTTAACTATGAAACAAAATCAAACAAACTTGAGAATTCTCTTTCACAGTAGTAAATATCAGTTTACAATGGAATCTTTTCTACAGAATTTTAAAAGGATAAAATCATGACCCAAGAATTCTATAACAACTCAAGTTTTTGTTTATATATGAAGGCAACATAAAGACATTTATATATATATATGTATATATATATGCTCAGAAAACACATTATCCATGTGGTTTTTCTTTAAAAATTACTTGAAGATATATTTGATATGTCTATGAAGTTAATCAAAATTTAAAAACAGGAAAGTTACACTTATAAGAGGACTTAGTGTTTATTAGAATAGTTCAAACATAAAATAGGTGTATTAGTTAAGGTTCTCCAGAGAAATAAAACCAATAGAATATCAAATACATATTACATATACATACAATGTATATATATTTATTTTAAGGAATTGACCTATGTGATTATGAAGGCTGAGAAATTTTAAGATCTGCAGTTGCTAAGCTGGAGACCCAGGAGAGCTATGATATGTTCAGTCCACATTTGAGTTCTAAAGTGGGAGATCAGCTTGAAAACACTGAAAACATTCAAGCAGAGAGAACAAATTCTCTCCTACCCTGCCTTTTTGTTCTATTTAGGCTTTCAATGGGCTGAATGAGGTCCACTTCCATTGAGGAGGGTAATTTGCTTTACTCAGTCTACAGATTCAAATGTTAATTTCATCCAGAAACACCCTCATAGACATACCCAGAATAAAGTTTAAGCAATACTGGACACCTCATGGTTCAGTCAAGTTGACACGTAAAATTAACCATCGCATTAGATTTAAATAATTGTTGTAAGTTTGGTTGTCAAAATGAAATGCAAACATTGGAAATTGTTCTTAAAAGAGAACAATGGAAAAATTACATATAGAACCAAATCACATTAATGTAGATCTGAATGCCCAGGTAACATGAAGAAAGACTATGACTCAATGAGAAGTATGTGAAAGCAAAAAATAGTTATTTTTAAAAATCTTACGTGAAAGTAAGGAATGAAAGAGAATAAGTTTTAAACACTAGTATCAATAGAACTTAAAACAGAGTTGATATCTTCCAAAGCTGCAGAAGATAAAATCAACCCAAAGAGCAAATGACATAAAACAAAGGAAGTGGCATAGAAACCTGAAAAATAGAAGAAATAAAGAAAGAGAAAAGAAACAATAACCACAGATAGCATAACAACACGAATGATATCAGTCTTGATAATAAATTTAAATGAGTTATACTCCCCAGTTAAAATAGACTTCTCCAAATATGGTTAAAAAACAACTGCTTAAAAAACCTTTGCTACTTCCAAAAAGCACATCTAAAACAAACATAAGTTTATTTATGTATTTGTTTATTTCAATAGGTTTTGGGGAACAGGCGGTGTTTGGTTATGTGAATGATTTCTTTAGTGGTGATTTCTGAGATTTTGGTGCACCCATAACCTGAGAAGTGTAAACTTTACCAATGTGTAGTCTTTTATCCCTTTCAATGCCCCCCCGCCCTTTCCCCCAAGTCCCCAAAGTTCAGTGTATCATTCTTAGCCTTTGCATCTTCATAGCTTAGCTCCCACATATGAGTGAGAACAAGTGATGTTTGGTTTTCCCTGCTTGAGTTACTTCACTTAGAATAATAGTCTCCAATTCCAGCCACATTGCAGTGAATGCCATGATTTCATTCCTTTTTTGTGCCTGAGTAGTGTTTCATTATATATACATATATATGTAGTTTTCTTTTTCCACTCATTGATTGACGGGCATTTGGGCTGGTTCCATATTTTTGCAGTTACAAATTGTGCTGCTATAAATATGTGTGTGCAAGTATCTTTTTTTTTATAATGACTTCTTTTCCTCTGGGTAAATGCCTGGTAGTGGGATTGCTGAATCTAATGGTAGATCTACTTTTAGTTCTTTGGGGAATCTCCACACTGTTTTCCATAGTGGTTGTACCAGTTTACATTCCCGTCAACAGTGTAAAAGTGTTCCATTTTCACCACATTCATGGCAACATCTATTATTATGGCCATTCTTGCAGGAGTGAGGTGGTATCACATTGTGGTTTTGACTTGAATTTTTTTGATAATTAGTGATGTTGGGTATTTTCCGTATACCTGTTGGCCATTTGTATATCATCTCTTGAGAATTGTCTATTCATGCCCTTAGCCCACTTTTTTATGGGATTGTTCATTTTTTTCTTGCTGATTTGTTTGAGTTCTTTGTATTCTCGATATTAGTTCTTTGTCTGATTGATAGATGGGGATTTTCTCCCACTCTGTGGGTTATGTTAACTCTGCTGATTATTTCTTTTGCTGTGCAGAAGCTTTTTAGTTTAATTAAGTCCCATCTATTTATCTTTGTTTTTGTTGCATTTGGTTTTGGGTTCTTGATAATGAAGTCTTTGCCTAAGTTAATGTTTAGAAGGGTTTTTCTGATGTTATCTTCTAGAATCTTTATGGTTTCAGTTTTTAGATTTAAGTCTTTGATCCATATTGAGTTGACTTTTATATAGGATGACAGATGAGCATTCAGATTTAGTCTTCTACATGTGGCTTTCCAATTATCCCAGGACCATCTGTTGAATAGAGTATCCTTTCTCCATCTTATATTTTTGTTTGTTTTGCTGAAAATCAGTTGTAAGTATTTGGCTTTATTTCTGAGTTCTCCATTCTGTTCCATTGGTCTATGTACCTATTTTTATATAAGTATCATGCTGTTTTGTTGATGATGGCCTCAAGTATAATTTGAAGTTGAGTAATATGATGCCTCCAGATTTGTTCTTTTTGCTAAGTCTTGCTTTGGCTATGTGGGCTCTTTTTTGGTTCCCTATGAATTTTAGGATTGTTTTTTCTAACTCTGTGAAGAATGATGGTGGTTTTGTTTGCTTGTTTGTTTGTTTTTTTGAGACGGAGTTTTGCTTTTGTTGCCCTGGCTATAGTGCAACGGCATGATCTTGGCTCACTGCCACCTCCGCCTCCTGGATTCAAGCAATTCTTCTGCCTCAGCCTCCCTAGGGAGTGAGATAACAGCCACCACATCTAGCTAATTTTTTATATTTTTAGTAGAGACATGGTTTCACTATGTTGGCTAGGCTGGTCTCAAACTGACCTTAGGAGATCCACCTGCCTCAGCCTCTCAATGTGCTGGGATTACAGGGATGAGCCACCATGCCTTGCTGATTGCCGTATTTTTATAGGACTTGCATTGAATCTCTAGATTGCTTTTGGTAGTATGGTTGTTTTTCACAATATTGATTCTACCCATTTATGAGCATAAGTTGTGTTTCCATTTATTTATGTCATCTATGGTTTCTTTCAGGAGTATTTTGTAGTTTGCCTGGTAGAGGTCTTTCACATCCTTGGTTAGGTATATTCTGAAGTATTTTATTTTTGCAACTATTGTCAAAGGGGTTGAGTTCTTGATTTGATTCTCAGCTTGGTCACTGTTGGTGTATAGCAGAGCTACTGATTTGTGTACACTAATTTTGTATCTTGAAACTTTGCTGAATTCATTTACTAATTCCAGGAGTTTTTTGGATATGTCTTTAGGGGCTTTCTAAATACAATCATATCATCAGCAAACGGCGACAGTTTGACTTCCTCTTTACTTATTTGGATGCCCTTTATTTCTTTCTCCTGTCTGATTGCTCTGGCTAGGACCTCCAGTAATATGTTGAACAGAAGTGGTGAAAGTGGGCAACCTTGTTCTGTTCCAGTTTTCAGCAGGGGAATGTTTAAAACGTTTTCCCATTCAGTATAATGTTGGCTGTGGATTTGTCATAGATGGCTTTTATTACTTTAGGGTATGTATCTTCTATGCCAATTTTGCTGAGGATTTTAATCATAAAAGGATGTTGGATTTTGCTAAATGTTTTTTTCTGTGTCTATTGAGATGATGATGTGATTTTTGTTTTTAATTCTGTTTATGTGGTGTGTCACATTTATTGACTTGCGTATGTTAAACCATCCCTGCATCCCTGGTATGAAACCCACTTGATCATGGTGGATTATCTTTTTGATATGCTCTTGAATTTGGTTCAGCATTATTTTGTTGAGGATTTTTGCGTTTGTGTTTCTCAGGAATATTAATCTGTAGTTTTCTTTTTTTGTTATGTCCCTTCCTGGTTCTGGTATAAGGGTGATACTGACTTCACAGAATGATTTAGGGAAGATTTCCTCTTTCTCTATCTTTTGGAATAGTGTCAATAGGATTGATACCAATTCTTCTTTGAATGCCTGATAGAATTCAGCTGTGAATCCTTCTGGTCCTGGACTATTTTTATTGGCATTTACTTTTTTTTACCATTTCAATCTTTTTTTCTTGTATTAGTCTGTTCAGAGTTTCTATGTCTTCTTGCCTTAATCTAGGAGAGTTGTATATTTCCAGGAATTTATCCATCTCTTCTAGGTTTTCTAGTTTATGCATGTAAAGGTGTTCATAGAAGCCTTGAATAGTCTTTCGTATTTCTGTGGTATTGGTTGTGATATCTCTGACAAAACAAATATAATTTTATAAAAACAAGAGAGTAGACAAAGATTTATAAGGCACTGTTTCAAAAGAGATATAATTAATTATTTCAGACAACATAGATATCAAGGGTTAAAACACTAAATGATTAAAAAAAGGTTATTTTTGTCATGAACACTACATTGCACAATGAAGTTATAACAATTATAGAACTTTATGCATTGACTATAACATCAACACTTATAGTCAAAAATTATTGAGAGAAGGATAAATGTGCAGAAATGCTATAGCTGCAGGAAAATTTAACGGCCTTATCTCAGACTTTGAATGCTACAAGAGGTCACTTGTTTTTTGGCCCCACATTCTTTCCCTTGAGAACTGCCTTTCTTCCAACCCTGAGAATGATTTGGTGCCATTGATCAAGAGACTGTATCTTCCCAAACAAAGCTCTGAGCAAATTTAGTGGACACTGGATGCTCTACTTCACTTCTTTGGGATTCCTTTTTGCTAGTTTTGTAAGCCCATTCCCAGCTTTTGTGTGCTTTGCCAATAAGGCTTTGCACCTGAGCACTTCAGAGGCTGGAACTTGTGCACTGGGTCTGCCTTGTCTGCATGCAAAGATAAAAGTGTTGGCTGGGTGCGGTGGCTCACACTTGTAATCCTAGCACTTTGGGAGGCCGAGGTGGATGGATCACCTGAGGTCAGGTGTTCAAGACCAGCCTGGCCATCATGGTGAAACCCCATCTTTAAAAAAAAAAAAAAAAAAAAAGCTAAAAATGCCTGGAAGTTTTATGGCCTTCCAATCTCTCTACACCCAGGGCTTCTTTGCTCCAGGATGACATGCTAGGAGGTATAATTTATGCTCCACAGCTCCCATATCAGGTTTTGGAAATTGCTAGGCTTTTTTTTCCCCTTCTCTAGGTTTCCACACTCTTTTACTGTCTTCTCTCAGGAGCATGTCCTGAAGAACTCACTCTCAATGGAATCTTTGACTTAAGATATGAGTTTGTGAAACTTGACCTGAGATAACACATAGCCTGAGCTGACCAATCAGAGTGGCTTATCTTTCTGCTCAAGAATTGGCCAGAGGTGGGCAATTTACTGAAACTAGGGCAATCAAAGTCCTTTATCTTGTCTTGATTTGTGTGTTAGGAGAAAGAGTGTTTCTCTATTCCTGTGATTACAATATGTAAGGAACATATAAGCCTAGATTTCCTAGAAGCTGATCTTGTTGTACATAGAGCCTGCCTGAGAAAAGAAGAGGGAAGCAAGTAAAACTACAAGATGATGAAAGAAAGATAGTAACAATAAGAATTATTAATATAACAGGGATTCCCAAAACATAAACCTCAGCAAAGGCTAGATCTAGGGATTCAAATGATGATTTATCATTTGATTTATCATTTGAATGGCCCCAGAGTGCCTGTGCCTTTGGGTGGTGTGACATCTCAGTGTCACCTTGTTTGGACTGATGATGATCAAGCCCTGAAAACCAGACTAGATGATGGATGTCTTGGCAGATGCCTATGTGGATGGCCGACATTGAAGAGCAGACCTGCTTCTTTCCTTGGCACTATGTAAACAACCTTAATTAAAGAGAAGAATGGAGCCCCAAATTCCACTCCTGGTGGAATGGGGACTTGAAATAGACATTAAATTGATTTGTAGAAAAATAAACTAGGCTGTATTTCTGGTGTGTTATCATTTGAATGTGTCTTCCATATTTTATATGCTAAAAACTTAATACCCAATGTGGCAGTATTAAAAGGTGAAGTCTTTTAAGACGTGATGGGATCATGAGTGCTCTGCCCTTAGGAATGGATTAATCCATTAATGGAGAAACAGATTAAAGGGTTAATGGATTAATGGTGGCTATACAAGAAAAGAGAGACCTGAGCTAGCACAACTAGTCTCCTCACCATGCGATGCCCTGTGGCCCCACCTCAGGAATCTTCAGAGAGTCCCCACCAGCACAAAGGCTCTCACCAGATTTGGTCCCTCATCCTGAGACATCTCAGCCTCCATAACTGTACAAAATGCATTTCTTTTATTTATAAATTACTCATTCTAGGTATTCTATAAGCAACAGAAAATGGACTAAAACAGAAAATTGGTAGTGAAAAGTGGGGTGTTGCTGATAACAAATACCTGAAAATGTGGAAGCTGCTTGAGAACTGGGTAATGGACGGGGCTGGAAGAAATTGGAAAAGTAGGCTAGAAAAACCCTGGATTCTGGTGAAGCCCTAGAGGACAAGACTTTCCATAGTTTGGAAGTCCCTAGAGGTTGGTGAAGTGGTCATGACCAGAATATTGATAGAAATGTAGACAGCAAAAGGCCATGCTGATGAGACAGATGGAAAGGAGGAATAAGGTGTTCTGAACTGGAGCACAGGTCACTCTTGCTACACCGTAGCAAAGAACATGACTGTGTGGCCACACCCTAGGGCTTTGTGAAAAGCTGAACTTAAGAATAATAGAGTAGCATATTCCATGGAAGAAATTTCTAATCAGTGAAGTGTTCAGACTGCTGTGTGGTTACTTCTAACTGCTAATGGTAAACTTCTAGAGAAAAGGGAAACTGGAAAAATTTGGAAATTTCTCAGCCTGGCCATGTAAAATAGCATTTTCAGGAGAGGAATTCAAGAGTATAGCCTAGAGAGACCATCTGCTAAGGAGATTGGTAGAGAGAACATAAATCACCAAGAGAATGGAAGACCCAGAAGGCATTTCAGAGATCTTCAGGGCTGCCCCTCCCATCACAGGCCTGCAGGCTTGGGAGGGCAGAGTAGTACTGGGGTACAGGTCCAGGGAGGGCACCTTCTAGGATTGCAGCAGGCTTCTTGCCTCTGACTCTGAGCCTCACACCAGGCACAGATAAACTGCAGCTGTGGAAGGTATAAATCTTGGCGGAGTCCCCGTGGTGCTAATTCTGTAGGCTTGCAGAGAGCAAGAGCTATACATGTTTGGCAGCCTCTACCTAGATTTCAGAGAATGTTATAGAAATCCTGGGACCTAGGCAGAGACTTATCACAGGGCTGGAGCCACCACAGAGAGCTCCCCAGTAGAGTAATGCGCAGCTGAAATGTGCATTTGAGGGTCCACAGAGAGTCCCCACCGGGGCAATGCCTAGTGGAGCCATGGCCACTGCAGAGAGTCCTCACTAGGATAAAGCCTAGTGGAGTCCTGGGAACAAGACTGCCACCAAGACCTCAGAGCTGTGAAGTCACCAGCAGTACACAACATCTATCTGGAATCAGGCACTGGTCTCCAACCCAAAGGAGCAGCCATGTGGGCTACATCCAACAAAGCCATAGGAGTGCAGCTGCCTGAGGCCTTGAGGACCCAAACCCTGCTCCAGTATGTCCAGGAGGCAGTGTGTGAACTCAAAAGAGATTATTCTCCAACTCCGAGATATAATGTCTGTCCTGCTGGGTTTTGGATTTGCTTGGGGCCTGTTATTCTTTTCTTTTTGTCTATTTCTCCCTTTTGGAATGGGAATGTTTGCCTTAATCCTTTACCACCATAATGTAGACTATACGCTTTGCTGGACCACATTAGGATTTTGGGGCTATGAGGATGGAGTGAGTGTATTTTGCATGTGAACAAAAAAAAAGAATTTTAGGGGTTGGGGTGAAATACTATGGCTTGAATATTCCTCAGATATCATGTATTGGAAACTTAATTTTCAATGTATGATTTTCAATGTATATTTTTTTCTTTGAAAATTACTCTGTTTCAGGTATTTCATTATAAGCAACATAAAAGAGACTAAGACATGCTGCATTTAAGTTTGTGACTAAAATATAAACTGACTTTACTTCCTATTAACACTTGTGGGATGTGGTCAAAGTAACTTGGGAAAGCAGAACTTTACTTCAACTCCAATTCCCCACCCCTAAATTCAGTCTTCCTCATGTAACAGGGCTATGAAGCTAGTTTAATATTTATTTTTAAAAGAAATATGTCAATTTTATGTCAAGATTTTTTTGGCTTTTGCAAACAATTTAGTAACTGTATTACAGTATTTATAATATAATCTTGCTCTTGTGGCTATTCTAGCTCCTTTTTTTTTTTTTCCTCCCCCAGGGCTTGGGAGAACTTTTCCTTTTACTTATGTAAAACTTTATGGTCTAAACTGATTTACAAGACTATTCATTGTCTTGCTACAAAATCTTATATTTGGATGCAACTGTTCATGATACCCTAGTTCTTCTTCTTCTTCTTTTTTTTTTTTTTTTTTTAAGACGGGGTCTCAATTTGTTGCCCAGGCTGGAGTACAGTGGCCCTATCATGGCTCACTGTAGCCTCCTGGGGTTAAGTGATTCTCCCACTTCAGTCCCTCCCTGCTACCCTCCCCCAAGTAGCTGCGACTACAGGCATATGCACCACCATGCCTAGCTAATTTTTGTTTTGTCTTAGAGTTAGAGTTTTGCCATGTTGGCCAGGCTGATCTTGAACTCCTGGGGTCAAATAATCTGCCAAGCTGGGCCTACCAAAGTGCTGGGATTATAGGCATGCACCACCATGACCTGCCCAGTTTTCTTTGCATTTTTTTTGTAACCCAGGCAAGTAATTACTTAGGGAAGACTAGGTGAAAGTCATGTGTCTCAAAAAAGAGTGAGAAAAGCACACTGATAATTTAAAAATGCAATTGCCTGCTTACAGAAATTATATATTGAAGCATATGAATACATTTCATCTCAAGTACATTTCGTCTCAAGTTGGATATGTTGGGCCCACTCCCTCACTTGTGGTCTGAACTGTGGTGGAGGATATTAGATACTGATTTTTATGAGTTTGAGGAATCTGCAAGTGTTCAGTGCCTACATTTTGAAGATAAGTGAAATTAATTGAAGTACCAGATAGAGGAATTGAAGTATTCTCATCTTCGGGACTGTCCGTGTGGCTCAGGGTGTGGAAGAAACTGCTATATAGTCTGTCTATCGCCCTTCACATCATCTTTAGTGAAAATTCCACCCCAAATTTGGCATAAAATCTTCTGAGTTTACAGAACTATTGCCAGTTAAAAAAGAAGATATTCATAGGTATTTTAATGGAAAGTTGGGGAGAAACATATTAGGCAAATCTAACCTACTTCCTAAAGTCCCTGGAAAAAAAATTTAATTTCCTTATTGTTACCAAAGAATTTTTCTCCCTTTAATTTCCAATAACTGACATAAACAGGTTTTGCTTGCACCTCATGTTGCCGCAAAATCGTATTATTCTGTTTTATCTTTTTCCTCTTGCTTTTCCAAATATTTGTGCCACCCTAAGCATTTTCTCCTCTTTTCAAGGTATGCAGATTCATAGATAGTAGTATGTTTTTTAAGCCCACTGTAGTTAAATGTGTGACAGATTGAGCCAGCTAGAATCTCATGAAACAGCAATATCAAACAACAAAAAACAACAAAAAATATGACTATATGCAAATCATAGTTTATTCTGATTTTTAGCAATAGAGCCTTTTTTGCCTAGAAAGAAGGAAGACATCCAAACCAAATATTTAAAAATTCTTATGTATAATATATATAGCAATCATCTATGTGATGTAGCTATGAATATTTCAAAATAACATTCTTAAAATTACAAATATTTTTGATTGAATTCTTTAAATTTCCCCATCTGTCATATAAAAATGTTGGTTATATTATCTCTATGTACCTTTTCTAGCTCTAAATTTCCCATTTGAAACCTTAGTATTAGTAGAATTTGGTGGATTTAAAAAATATATATATTTTATTGCACTTTAGGTTCTGGGGTACATGTGCAAAACATGCAGGATTGTTGCGTAGGTACATACATGGCAATGTGGTTTGGTGCCTCCATCCCTGTCACCCATATCTGGCATTTCTCCCCATGTTATCCCTCCCTAACCTCCCTACCCACCACTGTCCTTCCTCTAGTCCCCCCACCAACAGACCCCAGGATGCTTCCTTCCGTATGTCCATGTGTTCTTATTGTTCAACACCCACCTGTGAGTGAGAACACACAGCGTTTGATTTTCTGTTCTTGTGTCAGTTTGCTGAGAATGATGGTTTTCAGATTCATCCATGTCCCTACAAAGGACACAAACTCATGGTTTTTTATGGCTGCATAGTATTCCATGGTGTATATGTGCCACATTTTCCTTGTCCAGTCTATCATCGATGGGCATTGCGTTGGTTCCAGGTCTTTGCTATTATAAACAGTGCAACTATGAACATGCGTGTGCATGTGTCTTTATAATAGAACGATTTATAATCCTTTGGATATATACCCAGTAATGGGATTGCTGGGTCAAATGGAATTTCTATTTCTAGGTCCTTGAGGAATCACCACACTGTCTTCCACAATGGTTGAACTAATTTACACTCTCACTAACAGTGTAAAAGTGTTTCTATTTCTCCACATCCTCTCTAGCATCTATTGTCTCCAGATTTTTTAATGATCGCCATTCTAACTGGTGTGAGATGGTATCTCAATGTGGTTTTGATTTGCATTTCTCTAATGACCAGTGATGATAAGCATTTTTCATATGTTTGTTAGCTTCATATGTGTCTTCTTTGGAAAAGTGTCTGTTCATATCTTTCACCATTTTGAATGGGTTTGTTTGTTTCTTGTAAATCTGTTTTAGTTCTTTGTAGATTCTGGGTATTAACCCTTTGTCAGATGGGTAGATTGCAAAAATTTTTTCACATTCTGTTGGTTGCTGATTTACTCTAATGATTGTTTCTTTTGCTGTGCAGAATCTCTGGAGTTTAATTAGATCCCATTTGTCTATTTTGGCTTTTGTTCCCAATGCTTTTGGTGTTTTAGTCATGAAGTCTTTGCCTATGACTATGTCCTGAATGGTTTTGCCTAGGTTTTCTTCTAGGGTTTTTATGGTGTTAGTCTTATGTTTAAATCTTTAATCCATCTGGAGTTAATTTTAGTGTAAGGTGTCAGGAAGGGGTCCAGTTTCAGCTTTCTGCTCATGGCTAGCCAGTTTTCCCAACACCATTTATTAAACAGGGAATCCTTTCCCCATTGCTTGTTTTTGTTAGGTATGTCAAAGATCCAATGGTTGTAGAAGTGTGGCATTGCCTCCAATGCCTCTGTTCTGTTCCATTGGTCTATATCTCTGTGTTGGTACCAGTACCATGCTGTTTTGATAACTGTAGCCTTGTAGTATAGTTTGAAGTCAGGTAGCGTGATGCCTCCAGCTTTGTTCTTTTTGCTTAGAATTGACTTGGCTATGTGGGCTCTCTTTTGGTTCCATATGAAGTTTAAGATGGTTTTTTCCAGTTCTGTGAAGAGGCTCATAGGTAGCTTGATGGAGATAGCATTGAATCTATAAATTACATTAGGCAGGATGGACATCTTCATAATATTGATTCTTCCTAACCATGAGCATGGAATGTTTTTCCATCTGTTTGTATCCTCTCTTATTTGCTTGAGCAGTGGTTTGTAGTTCTGCTTGAAGAGGTCCTTTACAGCCTTTGTTAGTTGTATTCCTAGGTATTGTATTCTCTTTGTAGCAACTGTTACTGGCAGTTCATTCTTGATTTGGCTCTCTTTAAGTCTCTTATTGGTGTATAGGAATGCTTGTGATTTCTGCACATTAATTTTGTATCCTAAAACTTTGCTGAAGTTGCTTATCAGTTTCAGGAGATTTTGGGCTGAGACGATGGGGTCTTCTAAAAATACAATCTTCTTGTCTGCAAATAGAGACAATTTGACTTCCTCCTTTCCTAATTGAATACCCTTTATTTCTTTTTCTTGCCTGATTGCTCTGGCTAAAACTTCCAATAGTATATTGAACAGGAGCGCTGAAAGAGGGCATCCTTGTCTAGTGCCAGATTTCAAAGGGAATGCTTCCAGTTTTTACCCATTCAGTATGATATTGGCTGTGGGTTTGTCATAAATAGCTTTTGTTATTTTGAGATACATTCCACTGATACCTAGTTTATTGAGAGTTTTTAGCATAAAGGGCTGTTGAATTTTGTCCAAGGCCTTCTCTGCATCTATTGAGATAATCACGTGGGTTTTGTCTTTGGTTCTGTTTATGTGGTGGATTACATTTATAGACTTGTGTATGCTTAACCAGCCTTGCATCCCAGGGATGAAGCCTACTTGATCATGATGGATAAGCTTTTTAATGTGCTGTTGCAGTTGGTTTGCCAGTATTTTATTGAAGATTTTTGCATCTGTGTTCATCATGGATATTGGCCTGAAGTTTTCTTTTTTGTTGTTGAGTCTCTGCCAGGTTTTGGTATCAGGATGAGAAAAACTCTATACATTAAATAATAAGGGTTTCTGTCTGAAAATCCAGCGCAGTGAGTGCAGAAACTTTGGAGAGCATCATTCATTTACTCAAAATATCCAAGGCGCGCTGTGGCAGGTCTTGCTGCTGGATGTTGCAAAAGAAGCAAAAATGGATGCCACTTAGCCTTGCCCTTAAGGACTTCCTGATCTAGTCCTGGGAGCCAGGCAAGTATGAGGGATGAGAAAACAAGTTAATTGTTGGTGCTTCAACAGGTAAGGAAAGCAGGTATGATGGATGGAGGCGATTTACAAATCTTCAAACTCTAGTGTGGGCCAGCACCCGTGCCTTGGCTCTACCCTGCTAGTCTGTTGCAAGAGGGCCCCATGGAAAGTGGGGTCCCTGCTGGAATGCTAGGGGACTTAGGATGGACTTGCTGCCTGTTCTCTCTGGCATTCAGGACTTTCCTACTCACCCCATCAACCCCGCCCCATGCTCAGGGACCTGCTGAAGTGGAACCCAGGACAGGCACGACCCCTCCAGCACATTCAGGCAGTTACTTGGCTTCTTTCTGCATTTGCACGTTACGCTTAATTGCAAGGCAGATAATTTAACTATATTCAGATGTTACTTAAATATATATTTTTTCTCATTTACGTACATTTAGTAAAATAAAAGGTAGATGTGTGGTTTGGAGAATGTCCCACCAATAGACGGTGCTGTAGAATGTGGCAGCAGCTCCTTGTGGCAAAAGAAGGTGAAGATAACTCTTTAGAAACTTTATCTTCACGTTTCTAAAATGAGTGTCCAAAAAATGAAATGCCTGAAACTACTGACAAATGTAAAAAAGGTGACTTATTTTCTAATCTGATATTCAGGATTTTAAAAAGTAGTTCCGTATACCGGGATGACATTATGACACTGGGGGTCGTTGATTGCTTTGAATAGTTTTTCTAGTGGTAGTGATGAATTTGTACCAACCTTTTCATCTGTACACATTGTAAACAATAGGACATAATTGAATTTTGTGAAATTTGGATACTAATTAGAGGTGATATTTATTTATTTATTTATTTTTGAGACAGAGTCTCACTCTGTCTCCCAGGCTGGATGTGATCACGGCTCACTGCAACCTTGAACTCCCAGATTCAAGAGATCCTCCTGCTTCAGTCTCCCAAGTAACTGGGGTTATAAGCATGAGCCACCATGCCCAGCTAACTTTAAAAAAGTTTTTTAGTAGAGATGACATATTGCTATGTTGCCCAGGCTGGTCTCAAACTCTACCTCAGGTGATCCTCCCGCCTTGGCCTCCCAAAGTGCTGGGATTACAGGCGTCAGCCACTTTGCCTGGCCTCATTTTTATTTTTTAACTGAACTCCCCACTTTTGGAGAAACACGGAGATTTGTGTGTTGATTATATATTTGACTTTCTAGAAACCAAAACAGAAAAAAACATACAGACTTTCCACATTACTTTTATATCTTTTCCTTTAGTACGCTTATTTTGCATTAGCTATTTCTGTGAAAATATTTTAACTGCTAACCTTTTCCCTCTGAAATACTTTTTAAAAGTTGAATTATGAGCATCTTTTATTCTCCAAAAAATAATAGATTTTTCTGTGAAACGTCAGCTTTTTCTTTTTTCTTTTGAGACGGAGTCTTGCTCTGTTGCCCAGCTATAGTGCAGTGGCACAATCTCAGCTCATGGCATCCTCTGTCTGTGTCTGAGTTCAAGCGATTCTCCTGCCGCAGGCTCCTGAGTAGCTGGGACTACAGGCGCATGCCACCACACCCAGCTAAATTTTTTTGTATTTTTAGTAGAGACGGGATTTCACCATGTTGGCCAGGATGGTCTCGATCTCCTGACTTCGTAATCTGCCCGCTTCGGCTTCCCAAAGTGCTGGGATTACAGGCATGAGCCACCGCGCCTGGCCAAAACGTAAGCTTTTTCTAAATCACTAACAGTAAACTGAATTCGTAGAGCATAATTCTCAAATGTTCACTGCCATTTTTACCAATGAAGAATGACCTTGTTTGGTGGTTTCCTTTTGACCTTGTAACTAGAGTACTGGTCTGCATGGATAAATAAACCTGTATTCTCTTCCCTTGACCCTAAGGAGGTGTAGTGGGGACACAGGTAACCGTAGCTGCCACTTGGTAGTTGCAGGAAGGGACTGGTGTAGGTGTGAGTTGGTAAAACGCTCACTTTCTGGGCCAGAAGCCTCCTTTGTTGTGTATCTGGATGAGGGACTGTTGAGGATGCTTCTGCCCTATGTTAAAGAAAAAATTATTTGATGCTACCTGTTAAAGTACCGTGAGGAAGACTGTCATGGTAGGTACAGGAACCAGCACAACAAGGTCTTGCAGTGGGGGAGAGAAATTAGGCTCAGCTCCAAATGCAGTATGGGCAGGTGGCAATTCATTGCCAAAGAGCAGCGTGGAAGTCAGTGCTGGAAATCTACTACGAAGAAACATCAGGGGTGCTGTCGTTTAAATGTGTTCCCCAAAGGTCATATCTTGGAGTCTAATCCCCAGTGCAACCATGTTGAAAGGTGGGACCTTTAAAAGGTGATCAGGTAGTGAGTCCTTTGTCCTCCTTAATGGGTTAATGGTGTTATCTTGGGAGTGGGCTCTGGATAAACGGCTGAATGGGCCCCCATCCCTACCCCATGTAATGGCTTCTCCCATGTTATGGCACAGCAGGGGGCCCTCACAAAATTCAGCCCCTTGATTTTGGACTTCCCAGCCTCCAGAACCATCAGCCAAATAGACTTCTGTTGTTTACAGATTAGCCAGGTTGGTATTCAGTTACAGCAGTACAGCATAGACTAAGACAAGGCATGGGCCAGGCTCACACCCATAATCCCAGCACTTCGAGATGCCGAGGCAGGTGGATCATGAGATCCATCCTGACCAGCATGCCGAAGCCCCGTGTCTACTAAAACCACAAAATCTCTACTAAAAAAATTAGGCAGGCATGGTGGCATGTGCCTGTGATCCCAGCTACTCAGGAGGCTGAGGCAGGAGGATTGCTTGAACCAGGAGATGGAGGTTGCAGTGAGCCAAGATTGTGCTACTGCACTCCAGCCTGGGCAACAGAGTGGACTCCATCTCAAAAAAAAAAAAAAAAAAAAAAAAAAGGACAAGGCATGAGGGGGTTTCTGGCTAAACCACCCTAATAGAATTCTTGCTGAAGACAGGCCAGGGTGATCAGACAGCAGCTAGGGGATGGTGGGGGATAAGAAACCTGATCAGATATCAAGGCTTGGGGTTCTTGTCAAACTGCTTTAGCGCAGGATTCTTTTGCTAAAACTGGATTTTATAAGGAAGTACACAGATGGGCCTAAGAGATGAATCAAGAGCCTGACTACAGTTTGGCCCAGCAGAGAATCTTTGTCACTGACCAGGTTTCAAAGGACAGGGAGGGGTGATAGATGGCACCTGGGCACTGACACCCATTTATTCTTAGGAGACTACATCAGTTGGTTTGGAAATTGAAACTGTTTTTGTTTGTTTTTAGTTTATATTGTGTTAAGTCTATGTTAGATCCAGAAATCAGAAGGAAAAAAATGAGTGATGTGGGCATTGCTGCTGAGTTAAACTGGCTCACAGAACAAGCAGCTCCCTCAGGCAATCCTAGGAAGAGATTTTCAGATGTTACAAGCCCCGGGTATTTGATCCAGGCCTAAAGTATGAAACGTCGTGCTGTTCCCTTGGGTAACAAATTTTGGTTCTTGTCACACTCTTCTCCTGCTTTAAATTCCATCTCCTTCATGTGGAAGAGATTGTTTATGTTTAAAATTGCTTATGCCAAATCAAGAAGTAACTAAAAGCAGGAAGGAGAATAGAAGCTGCTTGGAGCTGAAGAAGTCCAGGAAGACAGATTCACATGGAAATTGTTGATGGTGTTAATTCGGTGATATATGACTAATTAGAAAATGTTTCCTGTGAAAAAGTTTAATTCATGAATAGTTTTTCCTCTCCTCTCTCCTTTCAAAAATGAATACTTCAGATACTTCTTTGACACTATGGAAAAAATAAGCCTCAGAAAGCTCCAAAATTTCTTCGTTTTCTTCAAATAGTATCAGTTTCTTTTATTCTCAAGTGTGAGCTCATTTCTTATAAAATGACCAATAGTGAGAAAGCCTGGATTTTTTTTTTTTTTAAATAGGGTCTCACTCTGTCACCCAGGCTGGGGTGCAGAGGTATGATCATGGCTCACTGCAGCCTCTACCTTCTGGGCTCAAGTGATCCTCCCACCTCAGCCTCCTGAGTAGTTGGGACTACAGGTGCATGCCACCACACCTGAATAATTTATTTTTATTTTTGTAGAGATAGGTCTCACTAAGTTGCCCGGGAAGGTCTCGAATTCCTGAGCTCAAGCAATCCTTTTGCCTTGGCCTTCCAAAGCATTGGGATTACAGGGTGAGCCACCATGCCCAACTATCTGTGATTTTCTTAAAGTTCAGCAGTTAGTAGCTATATTTGCAGTTAAAATGTGAAATCATATTTAGTCAGCAAATTTGCATGTAATTTGAATAAACTATAACCTTAAATTTACTTTAAATCTACTCAAACTGATGATTAATTGATAAAGTCCCATTGTGCATCATACCTTTAAAAATGCCTATGCTATTTAAAGGATTTTAGATTTGTTTAAAAAAGTGCTAAAATCAGTATTAAATTTTTAAGTGATTTTTTTCTTTGCCCATTAAAATTTCTGAAAGTTGATTAGTAGAAGATCAGTTCCATGCTGATAGAATATGCATTACAGTTGTTTCTAAAGAGCAGTTCAACATGAATTGGTGAGTTCACATAATTTCTGTGACTATTTGTAAGATTGACTTCTTGGAATATAAATCTGTACTGGCCAGTCTAAGGATCAAGAGTGTGATCTATTCAAAAAGTGCTTTTGCTTTCAAAGAAGGATTTAGAGTATGTGCGGTTGTGTAGAGAGAATGTGAGTGATTTTCTCGAAGCCCTGACCCCTTGTACTCAAAAGTTCTGAACTCTAATGAATGAATGTGGCCCTTTGTAACATTGCTACCATATTTAATTTTCCAAGTATGTAGGTCATTGTGCTGACTTTGTCCTCATACCAAAAGGATTGCCCAAGCGTTTCAGTTAAGATATTTAATACACTGCCTTCTCAAGTCATAAAAGTTGAACATGATTACCATTTATATGATCAATTATTTAAAAAAATAATTTGCGTTTATAGTCAGCCCTCCTTATCTGTGGGTTCTGGATCCACAGATTCAGCTACTGGCAGATGGAAAATATTCAGAAAAAAATATATAAATAAAAAGCCAATACAGGCAGGGCATGGTGGCTCATGTCTGTAATCCAGCAGTTTGGGAGGTCAAGGCAGGCAGATCACCTGAGGTCGGGAGTTCGAGACCAGCCTGGCCAACATGGTGAAACCCCGTCTCTACTAAAAGTACAAAAATTATCCAGGCATGGTGGCAGGCGCCTGTAATCTTAGCTACTCGGGAGGCTGAGGCAAGAGAATCGCTGGAACCCAGGAGGTGGAGGTTGCAGCGAGCTGAGCACTCCAGGGCAGTGATAGAGCAAGATTCCATCTCAAAAAAAAAGCCAATTCAGTCTAACGATTATTTACATTGCTTTAGGTATTATGAGTAAGCTAGAGGTGATTTTAAAATATGGAAGGCTGTGAGCAGGTTATCTGCAAATACTCTGCCGTTTTATGTCAGGGACTTGAGTATCTGCGGATTTTCCTGTTCTTGGTATCTGATCCTCTGTGTGCCAAGGGAGGCCTGTGTGTTCTGCTTGCCCATGTTAGCAGGTCACTTTGAATGTGTTTTTCCCATTAGATTGTAATTCCTTTGAGGGTGGAGACTATAAACTTCAGTTATATTTTCTAGCTCAGTTTTCTGTGTAATGTGTATTATAAGTATTGCATAAATATCCTCACAGGTAGAGTTAATGCTAATTGGCTGCTGGTAGTAATGAGTAAACTACCATTTTAACACTGGGGGTAAAACAGTACTGGAAAGGGTAAAATAAATCTGATACCTTAATGTACTGCCAATCATATTATCAATTGAAAAAAACTTGTTTTGGAAAGTATCTTGGCAGTTTGTATGAGAAAGCCATCTAAATGTTCATAATAGTTTGATGTAGTAATTCTATTTCTAGGACTCTCTCTAAGATAATATTCTAAAAGTTTGGAATATTTGTAATATTATCTTAGAGATAGTCCTAGAAATAGAATTAGTGTGTCATATTTTGTAGAGAGCTATATGTAGGAAACTATTCATTACACAGTATTTTTTTTTGAGACAGAGTCTCCCTCTGTCACCAGGCTGGAGTGCAGTGGTGTGATCTTCACTCACCCCAACCTCCAACTCCCTGGTTCAAGTGATTCTCCTGCCTCAGCCTCCTGAGTAGCTGAGATTACAGGCACACACCACCATGCCCAGCTAATTTTTGTATTTTTATTAGAGATGGGGTTTCACCTTGTTGGCCAGGCTGGTCTCAGACTCCTGACCTTGTCGTGATCTGTCCCCTTCTGCCTCCCAAAGTGCTGGATCACAGGTGTAAGCCACCATGCCCAGCCCATTACACAACTTTTAGAAAGAAAAATTGCATATAACCTAAATGCCATGCGTGGAAAATATTGGGTAAATTATGGTTCTTTGTATTGGATGGAATACTATATAGCCATTAAAAATAGGAAGGTTATGAAGCAACATAGAAAAGTGCTTATGATCTATAATGTCGCTTAGAAACATATTTAGTATTTCACAGCAATACAAATCAGAATAAAATCCTACACCAGATGCATAGGGAAAAATGAGAAAGAATAATAGTAATGACTGTATGTTGAGTAATTATGTTTTAGAGACTTTGCCGGGTAATTTCCTCACTTAATTTTTACAAATGGCTCTTGGTTTGTTCATTCTGTGGAGAAAGACAATGAGCTTAGGTTGTGTAATCTTCTTGGCTCAGCCGCGTTAAGTGATGGGACTGCATTGGGACCAGGTCTGCCTGTGGGATCCAAAGTCTGTTCTTGAAATTGGTGATTGGTAAATTTTTCTGTGCTTCAGAATGATCTGAGAACTCTAAATAGATAAATGAGTGAGCAAACAAATGCGTGCCTGTGACCCACCTGACAGACATCCGCTATGAATATTCCGAATATCAGCAGTGGTCGGATTTGGGTTAGAGGACTAGGAGTGATTTTGGTCTTTTTTCTTCAGATTTTCTTTAGTGAGAAATGGTGTTACTTTGGGTATAAAGAGTTAGTAAAGAGAAAATTGAATAAAAGATTTTATTTAGAATCCTTTTTTATGGGAGAATATTTTATGGTTTTTTTTTTTTTTTTTCAAGACAAGGTCTTGCTCTGTTGGTCAGGCTGGCATGCAGTGGTGTGATCATAGCTCGCTGCAGCCGCCTGGCTCAGTGACCCTCTGGCCTCAGCCTCCTGAGTGGCTGGGACTGTAGGTGTCTACCACCATGCCCAGCTAATTTTTTTTTTTTTAAATTTTGGGAAGGAGTCTTGCTATGTTGCCCAGGCTGGTCTCAAATTCAAGTGATCCTTCCACCTCAGCCTCGCAGTGTGCTGGGATTATAGGTGTGGGCCACCATGCTTGGCCTGTGTTGTTTTAAAAACCCATTGTGAAGGTGCATAAATAGGGAAAGTGGAATTGTCATCAAAAGAGGCTTAATCTCAGCAAAATACTATAAAATGTATCAGTCTAATGATGATTACATTTAATAGCATTTTTTTTTTTTGAGATGGAGTTTCACTCTTGTTGCCCAGGCTGGAGTGCAATGGCACGATCTTGGCTCACTGCAATCTCTGCCTCCCAGGTTCAAGTGATTCTCCTGCCTCAACCTCCCAAGTAGCTGGGATTACAGGCATGTGCCACCACGCCCAGCTAATTTTGTATTTTAGTAGAGACGGAGTTTCTCCATGTTGGTTAGGTTGGTCTCGAACTCCCGACCTCAGGTGATTCACCCGCCTCAGCCTCCCAAAGTGCTGGGATTACAGGTTGAGCCACCGTGCCCGGCCAATAGCATATATTAAATTTATTTGAGTTACAACATTGCTTTAGAAAGTAAAACTTGAACTCCAGATTTTTAATAAACGCTATATTAATTATATCTCAATTTAAAAATAAAATAAATTAGACAATTACAAAAAGCCAGAGAGATTGGGCTGTTTGGCTCTTTGAAAAGTAAGAGAGGAAACTACAATTGGAGAACATTTTTGTTGTGAAGGAAAAGGAATAAAATCCTTTGCTCATAGTTGAGAAGAAAAAGTGTGAAGTGAGATATTAATTACAGGACACAGTGGACTTCATGGTTCATGTTCAGCCTCATGACCCTCAGCGTGGTGAGGTAAACACAAGATCTTTTTAATGAGATCTCCCAAACACTGCATGGGCAACAATGCCATACCTTAGACGAGATATAAATAATGTTGAAAAGTGTCTATTTTCAGGAAGGCAGAGGAAGACATCAAACTTTAGACAAGTTGTATGTGTATTTTTTGAAAATCAACAACTGATTTTTATATTATTGATAGTATTGACATGAAATGATAAAACATCGTGCAAACGTGGTTAGCCTCCAATGTCCAACACTAACACCTTCCTCGCCTTTCAGGCCTGGCCAAATTTCAGAATTCCTGGGTCAATTTGGAAGAAAACCAGATTGATTCGTAGGGAATAACCAGTGCTTTCGTGAGTGGTTTATGTGGACATGAGTGTATCTTGTGAAGAGTAAGAGGAATATCGGATGTATTTCTAAAAGCTGAGCAGTGGTGTCAGTTAGCCTTAGTCATAAAAGTCTTGTTTAAAAAAATGGTGATGTCAGTAGCAAAGTCATGGAATCAACACAAGTTCCCATCAGCAGTGGGTTAGATGAAGAAAATGTCCACATACACCATGGAATATTATGCAGCCATAAACATGAATGAAATACATCCTTTGCAGCAACTTGGATGCAGCTGGAGGCCGTTATCCTGAGTAAATTAACGCAGAAACAGAAAGTCAATACCATATGTTCTCACTTATAAGCGGGAGCAAAACAATGGGTACACATGCACATAAAAATGGGAACAGGAGGCACTGGGTACCCTAAAAGGAGGAAGGAGGAGGGGGAAGGGTGGAAAAACTACCTATTGGGTACTGTGTTCACTGTTTGGGTGACGGATTCACTAGATGCTCAGACTTCAGCTTACACGTTATGTCTGTGTAACAGATCTGCACGTGCATCCCCTGAATCTAAAATATAAAAAAAAAATTTACAAAATTTAAATGATGAAGTTTATTTATTTATTTTGGAAACATCACTTATCTTCCACAAATGAGATGGAACAGAACTGGAACACATTATCAGCATCCACAAAAGTTGTGAAAATTATACATTAAATAACCCCTTAACTTGAAAAGATTTTTTAAAGTCCTCATCAAAAATAGTCTCATGAAACTCAGCATTTTTTTATGTCTGCCAAAACTTCCCTGGAGAGGAAATGGGGAAGAAATTCCGGATGATACCTTTGTCAGACTCTACAGACGAGGGCTGACTTGGCTGAATTGATGACCTAGTTGAAGCTATTGAATGTCTAGTGTTGCCTCAGATCACATCATCGTTTTTGCTGTTAGCTCTGATAATAGCAGTTGTGTTCAACTCCTGGTGAGTGCAGCATACCCCTGAAGTCATGACAGATGGAAAAAAACTACTGTTTTCTGCGAGGAGGGGGCCTGGAAATGGTGTCCATGTTCTTGGAAGCTAATGAACTGAATCAAAGAAGAAAAGAACCCTCCAGCTATTTTGGGGGCTGCTTATCTGTGTCATTAATAAAAAATGGCTTCCAAAACTGCTTAGTAATCTGGGAGAAAACCTCAGTCCTTATTAACAAGATGGTTCCCTGTGTCCAAAAGAGTGTGCTACCCACCTGGCGGCGTGCCTTGCGTTGTAACCCTTTGAATGCCGGGTGCAGGGTCCGTCCTTTGATGCGCGATCAGAGAGAAGCATGATTGCCAGATTATGAGCTGAAAGACATAGTAGCCCTATTTTTGAAACTCCAGGGAAAAAAATCAAATTGTTTGTACTTAAGAAAAACGCTCAGTGGAGCATTGCATATTTGGTAGAAAAATGGGAAACTCCAAATACACAGAAATGGAAATTTCAAGGGATAAAAACAAACATTCTAGTTCATACATTTATAAATAGTTTTTTAAAAAATTATAACCACCAATTTGACAACACTCTCAAGACTTCTTGAAAGTGATTTTTAAGAAGTTACATCTCATCCAGTTTGTCTGGGTGAATTCTGGTCAGCTACTCTTGACATGAGTAGAGATTTGCATTTGTGACTTGTGAGGAGAGACTTTTTCTCAGTGATGTTATTGAAAAGAGAACTCCAAGGGAAGTTTGGGAAGAAGAATTTGATTCAGATGTTAGATATACTTTACAGACCACTGCGGTTATCTTATTTCCATTGAAACAGGCAAATGTGCATCTTCAGGTATTTGTCTTATTTCTTTCACTTACAGACATTTGCTGCACTGGGTGTGCAGCAGAACACTGGGGTATGAAGTAACTATCACTGTACTTTTGGTGAGCCAGCATCCTCAGCATTAAAAAAATACATGAAAAGAAAAAATATGTATGTTTCAAGGTGATTTAAATATTTTTCTTTTAAAATATCATTGCTTTGATATTTTTCATTGATGTGCTTAATTGTACTTCAGGTAAAATGAAAGGATGGTGTGATGTGTGTGTGTGTGTGTGTATGTGTATGTATGTGTATATATATATTTTTTTGAGATGGAGTCTCACTCTGTCACCCAGGCTGGAGTGCCGTGGCACGATCTCAGCTCACTGCAACCTCTGCCTCCCGGGTTCAAGTGATTCTCCTGCCTCAGCCTCCTGGGTAGCTGGGACTACAGGCATGTGCCACCACGCCCAAGTTTTTTTTTGTATTTTTAGTAGAGATGGGATTTTACTGTGTTAGCCAGGATGGTCTCCATCTCCTGACCTCATAATCAGCTCGCCTGGGCCTCCCAAAGTGCTGGGATTACAGGCACAAGCCACGGTGCCCTGCGGAGGTATTTTATGTTCCTCTAAAGGAAGCATGGGTGAGAAAGTCTTGAACTGCATTGCTACACTATATCGCAAGTAGGAGTATAAGGTTCTTTCTCCTTTTGCCTTGTGGCTTTAGGGCCATGCTCTTTTTCCATGCAAACTGCCCTTGCCTTTGGAGGAGAAGGTGGCAAGGATACACTCTTAAATAGGGTAAGCCACATGTTCTGGAAAATAGTTTAGAGTACAGTTGAGATTTGGAGTGCTTAGAGAATGTGCATTATGGCGTAAGTATCAGAGTTAAACTAAAATCCCAATGAATATTAGTTCATAGTTTTTCTATGACTCTCTTTTTGAGGTATGCTCTAGTCATACCATTAAAATAATTTTTAAAATTCTGCTTTTTTTTTTTTTTTTTTTTTTTTAAGAGACGTGGTTTTACTATGTTGGCCAGGCTAGTCTTGAACTCCTGGCCTCAAGTGATCCACCCGCCTTGTCCTCCCAAAGTGCTGGGATTATAGGCGTGAGCCTGGCTAGACTATTTTTATTTCGTTACCAAATGATGTTCTGTGTCCATGAGGCCAATAGCCTGTTTGTGCATGTGTGTCTCTGGGTTTCACATCTTGTCCTTATTATTAGGGTCTTATCTTGTGAGGAGGTGGGTTACTCCATGTCCCTTCCCTCTTCTATTGCCACTTCTGTCATCAATGTCATTGTCAGGTGGTAAACCTGGGTGCCCTGCCAGGAGCTCTGGATATGAATGTGGGCTCTCATCCCCGCTCTATTCTTTAAAAGCTGTGGGGTCTCTGACTAGTGGCTCTCCTGCTGCAGGATTCAACGAGATTAAAACCATAAATGTATCAATTTATTATTGTTTTAAAGCTTCGAGTTCTGAGTAAATGAAGCAGGATTCTTTCTTTTGGTCTGTCTGCTTCTTTAGACATAACAGTATATGGTTATTAGAATTATTAGGCTGGGTATCTTGCAAAGGACTGAAATTGTCATACTTGGTTTCAAAGTATGCAGACTGAATAACAGAAGCTATCTGTGCAGTCAAATCTGGCTGATCCCTGTTGTGGTTTCTGAGACATTCAAGGTAACTCTGAAACCAGGAGATTAAAAAAAAAGAATGAAGCTAAGGAGTTTCTTTGGCCGGCCGCGGTGTCTCACGCCTGTAGTCCCAGCACTTTGGAAGGCTGAGGTGGAAGGATGGCTTGAACTCAGGAGTTCAAACGCGACTTAGTGAGACCCCATCTCTACAAAAAATACAAAAATTAGCCTAGTGTGGTGGTACACACTTGTAGTCCCAGCTACTCAGGAGGCTGAGGTGGGACGGTTGCTTGAGTCCGGGAGGTCAAGGTCACAGTGAGCTGTGATTGTGCCACTGCACTCCAGCCCTGGGCAACAGAGTGAGACCCTGTCTCACAAAAAAAAAAAAAAAAAAAGGAGATTTTTCTGTTCACAGTTCTGTTGACTTCCCAGCCCTCCTATTCTGATGCTAATCCAATATAGCGTAACAACTTTATTTTGCTCTTGAATTGTACACAGAGGCTTGGTGAGAACCCTTCCTTGGCGGGAGGCCCGTGTGTAACCATATGGTGCTTCACGGAATGCAGATAATGGCTTTATTTTCCTCTCTCTCTTAATAGGTGGAAGCCTGTGCTAGCAGGTAGAAGATCTTGTATAAAGAACAAACGAAAGCATTACACTGGTATCATTCATGCCAGAGCACAGCAACTGTTAGCTGTCTGAAAATGGTAATGCCCTTTCTTTTACCTGCTGGATATTTTCACCCACGACCCTTAAGAGAATGCGGGTGACCCCACCCCTTGCTGTGAAGGTCATAGTTCACGGCTCCCACCTTTCTGTGTTCTGTGCTCTGATGTCAGTGGGGCTGGGCCTGGGGCTTTTTCGGGAGGCTGGCAGGCAGGTAGGCTGGGAAGGTGAGGGGTGGCAGTACATCCTCTTCCTGAACTAGAGGGTGCTGTCCCCACTGTCAGGTTCCACCACCTCCCGTTTGGGCCCTGCCTCGAGGGGAGGGGAGCGTCCCTGCTGCCGGGGCTGCCTCCCCTTCCACATCCCTGTAGAGTGCCCGTTCTTGTCCCTTTTCCTGCTGGGCTGCATTCTGGCCCTGCTCAGGTCTGTGAGTCAGTAGGATAGGGTTCTAGTTACAGAGTTGGAGCTTAGGATCTCATAGAAATGGATGGGACTTTAGAAGTCTATGACCCCCGCCCTGCCTTTCTGAACTGGACGCTGGTGTGTAGAAAGGTGACAGGGTTTGTGTCGGGTCTTGCAGCCAGGCCAGCGGGGGACCTAGGTCTCTGGGATTTGCCCTCCTGGGCAGGGTGCTCTGCACCCTTCCTGTCCTGATCAGCCTTTCAGGTTCTGGATTATTGGTGTCCCTGCCACCCACGTGCTAGGGAGCATCAAACCCCATAAGCCATAAGCCTTGAAGGGATTCCTGTGCCCTCCAGAGAGGGCAGATCCCTTCGGTGCCAAAGAGGGAGCTTTGAAAGAGCTGCTGCTTATGGAACACCGGCTTATGGTGTTGTATGCTTATGGAGAAGTAACCCATTTGTGTATATCATGGTCTCTAACCGTTTTGGCACCAGAGACTGGTTTTGTGGAAGAAGGTTTTTCCATGGACTGGGATGGGAGATGGTTTGGGGATGGTTCAAGCACGTTACATTTATTGTGCACTTTATTTCTATTATTATTACATTGTAATATATAATGAAATAATATAACAGGCCACAGTACTGATCTGTGGCCTGGGGACTGGGAACCCCTGTGATATACATGATTTTATTTAATCTTCACAGTGAGGCTCTTCTTATCTCTATTTTCTAAGAGGCTGAAATTCAGAGAGATTAAGTATTTTGCTGGATACTTAACCTGGTTAACCAGCTGTGCGGTTCTGAGACCTCAGCCCGGGTCTGCCCAACTTCATGGCTGAGCCTGTTCCTGGTTCTCCCAGCCTTTCTGTGTCTGACCATCTGCTCTGCACCTCCTGGGAACCTTCAGGTGCTCTTCAAAGCTTGTACGATCTATGTTTTTCCTTCAGTATAAATGTAACTACAATGATCTAGTGATGGTTCTCTTTGTTTTTAAAACTATCATCTGGGCCGGGCGCGATGGCTTACATCTGTAATCCCAGCCCTTTGGGAGGCCGATCACAAGTTCAGGAGATCAAGACCAGCCTGACTAACATGGTGAAAACCCCGTTTCTACAAAAATTAGCTGGGCGTGGTGATGTGCTCCTGTAATTCCAGCTACTTGGGAGGCTGAGGCAGGAGAGTCGCCTGAACCCGGGAGGAGGAGGTTGCAGCGAGCCGAGATTGCGCCACTGTACTCCAGCCTGGCAACAGAGCAAGACTTCGTCTCAAACAAAACAAAACAAAAAAACAAAAAACTATCATCTGGAGGCAATGGCTGGCTGTCCAGAAGTAGATTATTGAAAGGCAACTTGTATTATACAATAAAAGGCTTCTTTCCTTCCCAGTAGCCCATCAGATTCCTTAGGCTCATAGACCTGAAGGATGAGGGAATGTGGAGTTTTGTTCTCTGCCCTTTCTTCCCTGATCGTAGTGGCTCTGGTGAGGCACCAGATGTCTGGCCCACAAGAAGTTACAGCAAAGCCTGTCCTCATAGCTCTGGGCCAGAGAGAGAGCAGTGGCTAAAGAGATTTCATGCTCCCCAGCCCATCTGGCGGGGGCTGCCTCAGGTTTGAAAACTTACCTGATGAGCAGGCCTTTCAATTCCAGAGACTTTCATAGCTTTCCTGGGGTTTTCCTTGGCTCTTAACATCTGTGCCTCTAGACTGTAAATCCTCTAGGGCATGGATTTTGCTCTTTGGCACATTTCAGCTATTGTAAAGCGTAATGTGCAGCATACATTAAAAACAGTGTAACAAAAAGACAGTCTCGTCCTTCCAATGCAGCTTTGGGTCTCGATCTTTTTCCCAGATATGCAGACATGTGTAGCCATGTATCATGTAAAACTGGCTACTGAATGTGCTGTGAGAAGTGGTTTTTATGACATCCATTTTGCAGTGTTATTGCAAACTTGGGAAGGCATCAGATGTTAGAACAATTCAGCAGTTTTATATATAAAACGGTTTTTCTGAGCTTCATCTCATAAACTGTCACCTACTTTAAAATAATCTTGGGATTAAAACAATGCGATAATAAATTTATACTGGCCAGAATAGGATCATTTAAGCTGGGATACCCTCATAGCAAATTTTTCTTTTTTCTGGGTCATAAAGCTAATACAATATTCTTACCAACTTCTAATAGTCCCCATATTTTATTATAAATTATTTCTCGCCTACATTCTATTTTCATTTAAGCCTATTTTATTTTCCTAAGCCATGGGCCTGGGTAATTGCCTTAGGTAAATTTCAGTTACATTTGATTTGAAAAGGCATGCTGGAGAGAGGGAAATGGAACGGCCATCCATCTGGATGAACTCTGAAAGCTTCTTAAACAACCACAAAGATATTATTGTATGATTGTAGAATAGTTTCTTAATTTGCTGTAAACTGGTAAACAGAAATGATATTTATATGACATGGGATAAACTTCAGAGGGGAGCACAGAATAAAATGTGCATTTTTTGAAAATAATAGAATCTGAACCAACAGAGCATTTATTGAGTAGGTATTATGTGATGCACCAATACTAGGCGCCATGGGAGAGGCAGAGGACATCATGCCTTTAGTTCCAGCTCCTTAGGACTCAGGGTTTCCCCAGATACGCAGGGCAGCAGACTGTGGTGGGTAGTTAAGTGCCCAGATGTGTGCTGCCAGGCAAGCACTGTGAGCTCTTGAAGGGAGTGGACCGATAGAGCTCGATCGTGGCCTTGCCTTGGACTGCTGAGTGTGCGATCACAAGTGGGTTCTTTTCTTGACCTGCACAATCGGAATGTCTCCTCACATCGCCTGTCTCCTCACACAATCGTGGGCTTGGGGATCGGGGAGGAACATGGTGGATAATCCCTGGCTCTTAAGGACCAAGAAGGCTGCACATCAGACACTTGCTGAAAAGGCAGAGATAGGGCCGGGTGCAGTGGCTCACACCTATAATCCCAGCGCTTTGGGAAGCTGAGGCGGGCAGATCATGAGGTCAAGAGATCGAGACCATCCTAGCCAACATGATGAAATTCCATCTCTACTAAAAATACAAAAATTAGTTGGTTGTGGGAAGTACACATCTGTAGTCCCAGAGCTACTCG
>CAUYLG010026286.1:0-37882 GCA_963573385.1 Cacajao melanocephalus | reverse complement strand
GGACAAGGAAAATGTGACACATATACACCATGGAATACTATGCAGCCATAAAAAATGATGAGTTCATGTCCTTTGTAGGGACATGGATGAATCTGGAAACCATCATTCTCAGCAAACTGACACAAGAACAGAAAATCAAACGCTGCGTGTTCTCACTCATAGGCAGGTGTTGAACAATGAGAACACACGGACACAGGGAGGGGAACAGCACACACAGGGGTCTGTTGGGGGTAAACAGGGGAATGACAGCGGGGGGTAGGGAGGTTGGAGAGGGATAACATAGGAGGAAATGCCAGATATATGTGACAGGGGGATGGAGTCAGCAAACCACATTGCCATGTATATACCTATGCAACAATCCTGCATGTTCTGCACATGTACCCCAGAACCTAAAGTGCAATAAAATATATACATATATAAAAAAGAATGAGATCATGTCCTCTGTTGCAATATAGATAGAGCTGGAGGTCATTATCCTAAGTGAAGTAAAGCACAAACAGAAAACCAAATACCACATGTTCTCACCTGTAAGTGGGAAATAAACTTTAAGTACATACGGACACAAAGAAGGGAACGACAAACACTGGGGCCTACTCTTAAGTGGAGAGTAGGAGAAGGGAGAAGGTCAAAAAACTACCAATAAAGTGCTATGATTATTACCTGGGTGACAAAATAATCTGAACACCAAACCCCTGAGATATGAAATTTACCTATATAGGTAACTACACATTCACACCTGGAATTTACCTGCAAATATACAGCTGAACCTAAAATAAAAGTTGGATGTAAATGTATTTCCATAAATTTGTTAAAAAGAGGAATTAGTACTGTTTTATTAAAACTTAGAAATATACATCTAGAAATAAAAGTAATAAAGATATGCAAGAATTCTCCATAAAATCTATAAAATATTATTGAAAAAGATACATTAATATCTATTTTCATTGATTAGAAGGCTATATTTTAAAGATTTCGATTCTCCTTAAATTTATCAAAAAAGCCATGATATGAATAAAATCCCAACAAGATTGGGTGTGTGTGTATGTGTGTGTGTGTGTATGTGTGCGTGTGTGTAGAACTTTACAATTTTATTGTGTGTGATTGTAGAACTTAACAGGTTGATTTCATCATATCTATGGATATTCATAAAGCCAGGCATAATCAAGACAAACTTAAATAAGAACAAAAAGATGAAAGATTTCCATGACCTGAAATGAAGATATCTTATAAAGTAATAAAGATTGTATGACTCTGGCAAGGGATAGACAACTAGACTAATGAAACAGATTCCAGAGACTGACCCAAACATTGAACAAATAGGAACATCGGATTTATGGCAATATATGATTCAGGATACTTCAGGAAAAGGGTAAACTTTTCAATAAACAGTACTGAATCTGCTGAATGTCTAAATGGAAAAAGTAAGACACATCACTCTGACGTCCCATTGTAACAAAACATAAATTCCAAGTGTATTGTGTATCTAAATGTAAAATATGATTTTAGAGGTCACAAGAAAGACAAGCCACAGACTGGGCTCCCTCGCCACCACCACTGGCAAGCACTGATTTTGTCATCTCTACACTTTTTCCTTTTCCAGGATGTCATACAGTTGGAATTATACAATACGTAGCCATTTCAGATTGGCTTCTTTTACTAAGCGACATTCATTTAAGATTCCTCCATATCTTTTCATGGCTTGAAAGATCATTTCATTTTAGTGCTGAGTATTTCACTGGGTGCATGTATCACAGTATATTTCTCCATTCAACTACTAAAGGACACCTTGGTGTGGACAAAACTTTTCACTCCTTTGCATAGATACCAAGGAGTGTGATTTCTGAATAATATGGTATACATGTTGAGTTTTCGAATAAAATACAAAACTCTCTTACAAAATGGCTGTACCATTTTGCATTCTCACAAGTAAGGAATGAGAGTTCCTGTTGTTGTATATCCTTGTCAGAATTTGATGTTCTCAGTGTTTTGGATTATGGCCATTCTAATAAGTTTATAATAATACTGTATTGTTATTTTTATTGGAGAGTCTCTATTGACATCTGTTCATATGCTTATTCACCATCTGTATATCTCCTTTAGTGAGATGTCTTCTGCCTATTTTTTAAATCAGGTTATTCGTTTACTTATTGTTGGGTTTTAATAGTTCTTTCCATATTCTGGATAATAATCCTTTATTAGATGTCTCTCTCATTGTATAACTTGTCTTCTCATTCTCTTGACAATGTACTTTACCAAGCAGAATTTTTCAATGCAGTACAGCTTATCTATTATTTTGTATGAATTGTGTCTTTGGTATTATATCTGAAAGTCATTGTCACTCTCAAAGTCATCTAGATTTTCTCCTATGTTGTCTCCTAGAAGTTTAGAGTTTTTGCATTTAAGTCTATGATCCATTTTGAGTTAATTTTTGTAGAAAGTATGAGGTCTGTGTCTGTATTCATTTACTTACATATGCATGTCCAATTTTTTTAATCAAATTTGTTGAAAAGATGATCTTTTCTCACTTGTATTCTCTTTGTACATTTGTGAAAGATCAGTCAACTATATGTGGTTCTATTCGTGAGCTGTCTATTCTGTTTCATTGATTTAATTGTCAATTCTTTTCTCAACACCACATTGTCTTGATTATAATCACTTTATAGTAAGGCTTGAATTGGGGTAGTGTCCTCTTAATTTGTTTATCTCCTTCAATATTGTATTGGCTATTCTGGGTCTCTTACTTCCCCATATAAACTGTAGAATCAATTTGTAAATACCCACCAAAAGAAAGTAGTGAAATTTTTATTGAGATTGCACTGGATCTGTACATTAATTTAGGAAGCATGATATTGTGATAATACTGAATTTTTCTAACTATGAACATAGAATAATCAGTTTTTCTTTATCAGTTTTGTAGTTTTCCTTATATAGATGTTCTACACATATTGTTATATTTATAACTAAATACATAATTTTAAGCTACTAATGTAAATGGTAATGCGTTTTAAAGTTAAATTTCAATTTGTTCATTGCTAATATACGGAAAAGAAATTGACTTTTGTGTATTAAACTTGTATCCTGCAACCTTGCTATGATTGCTTATCAGTTCAGTATATTTTTTTGTTGATTCTTTTGGATTTTCTGTATAATGATCATGCCATCTGTGAATAAGCATCATTTTCATTTATTCCTTCCAAACTTGTATACTTTTTATGTCTTTTTTGAGTTACATTTTATCAGTTAGAACTTCCAGTACAATGTTAAAAAGCAATAGTGGTGACAGGGGACATCCTTACCTTGTTTCTGATCTTGGAAGGGAAGTTTCAAGTTTCTTACCATTAAGTACGTAACAGCTACAGGGTGTTTTTTATAGATTCTTTTTATCAAGTTGAGCAAGTTCCTCTTGTTTCCTGGTTTGCTGATATGTTTTACCTTGAATGGGTGATACTAGATGAAGCAATGAATAGATTTCAGTTATATCCAGGTAACTGATGGTGTTGTTGAATTGAATTATGTCTTTACTAACCTGTTCATTTTGGATAGAGAGGTGTTGAAGTCTATAACTATAATAGTAGATGCATAAATTTTCATCTACTTTTTCTTGCAGTTCTATTAGTTTTCATCTAAAATATTTTGACACTGTTTTCAGGCATATACACATTAAGAATCAATATGCATTTTTGAAGAATTGACCCCTTTATCATTATGTAACGCCCTTCTTTTTACCCTGATAAATTATTTTGAAGTCTGCTTCGTCTGATATTAATATAGATACTCCTACTTTCTTTTTATTAGTGTTAGTAGATTTCATCTCTTTACTTTCTTCATTCCTTTACTTTTAATTTACTTGTGATGTTATATTCTAAGTGAGTTTCTTGTATACAATATAGACTTTTTTTTTTAATAAACTCTGATAATTTCTGTCATTTAATTGGTATCTGTAGACCACTGATGTTTAATTTTTATTTAGTTGGATTAATTTAGATCATATTTATTTCCATTTTTTATTTGATGCTCATGTTTTCCACCCTTTTGATGTCTTCTACATTTTTTGTTTTATAATTTTAACTGAGCATTTTAGATAGTTCCATCTTTCAATCTTTGTTGTTTTAAGGAAGTCTTTCCTTCCTTCTTCACTTTTGAAGAATAATCTTGAAGAATACAAGTTCTAGGATGGTGAAGTTTTTGTTTGATTGTTTTGTTTTGTTTTCTCTCAACACTTCTTCTTGAGTAAAGTTTTCACTCTACTTCTTACTTGCATGGTTACTGAGAACTCAGATATAATTTGTATCTTTACTCATCTCTAGATGTCATTTCCCTCTGACTTCTTTCAAAACTTTTTTTTATCCTTATTTTTCTGCAGTTTGAATATCATACTTCCAGGCCTGTGTGTGTGTGTGTGTGTGTGTGTGTGTGTGTGTGTGTGTGTACTGCTTGGCATTCTCTGAGCTCTCAGAATCTATTTTCTGAGGTCTGATATTAATCTTGGAAGATTTTTAGTCATTATTGTTTCAGATATTTCTTCTGTTTCATTGCCTCTTTCTTCTTCACTTAATGTTTTCATTATTCATATGTTACATCTTCTTTAGTTGTCCCATGGTTCTTGAATAATTTTTTTGCTCTTTTCTTTGCTGTGTTTTTCATTTGGGAAGTTTCTATCAAGACATTCTCAAGCTCAGGGATTTCTCTTTAGCCTTATCCAGCCTACTAATAATGAGTCCATCAAAGGCATTCTTTATTTCTGTTACAGTGTTTTTGATCTCTTGAATTTCTTTTTTATTATTTCTTAGAATTCTCATCTCTCTGCATGCATTGTCCATCTATTCTTGCATATTGTCTACTTTTTCCATTAGAGCTCTTAACATATTAACCAAAGTTGTTTAAATTCATGATTTGATTATACCAACATTGCTGTCATATTTGAGTCTGGTTCTGATGCTTGCTGTATCTCTTCAAAGTGTATTTTGCCATATGTTACACCTTACAATTTTGTTGATAGGCAGATATATATCTATATCTATCTATATATTTTGATAGGCAGTTGTGTACAAACACACACACACACACACACACACACACAGTTCCTTTTACCAGGCATGTGTGTGTGTGTGTGTGTGTGTATATATAATGTATATATGTGTGTTTATATATAGTTTCTTTTACCATATGTATATACATTCTTTTGATAGTAGGCCTTATTAAGTATAACAGAATACTGTCTTCTCCTTACCCGGTAACAACTATAAAAATAATTTTACTCTGATCTTCGCTGTGAGAAATTGGGACCGCTCCTGGGACAGCTCCTAAACGTAACCTCACAAAAGTGTGGGGAACCCCCAAGGACTGTGTCTGCCGGCAGTTTTGATCTCTCAGGATCATCTACATTAAGCCATCAGTAATACAATTACAGTTTATATTTTTCTACTTGACTGCTGGTTCCATACAGGTTTCTGCATGTGAGCCTCTGTTCTGCTAAATTGTGATTCTCTTTCTGTCTATCTGCCTCTCTAATTTTGGAGACAGTGGTTTGCTCTGACAACTATTTCTCTGACATGTCTAAGAGTTGTTGATTTTTCAGTCTGTGAAGTTTTTCAGTTGTTGTTAGAATGAAATGGTAATTTTGAAGCAGCTTACAGACTGATGTAGAATCTCTCATATTTTTAACTGACTTGTATACATACCCTTCAGTTTTTGTGTAGTTTGGGCTTTCTTTTTTCTATTTCTTTAATTTCTATTCTTAATTTTCTTCTACTTTCTTCTAATTCCTGTCCTTTTCCCAATTTCTAAAGATAAACATTTAGCTCATTTCTTAACATTTTCTTTTCTAATGTATACATTTTTAAAACTACAAATAAACCACAAAGTATGACTATAATACTTCTCATAAGTTTGGATAGTTTATATAATCACAAAATACACACACACACACGCACACACACATATATATATATGGAGACAGTCTCGCTCTGTCACCCAGGCTGAAGTGGAGTGGCACAATCTCAGCTCACTGCAACCTCCGCCTTCTGGGATCAAGCCATTATCTTGCCTCAGCCTCCCAAGTAGCTGTGATTATGGTACACCTCATCATGTCTGGCTAATTTTTGTATTTTTAGTAGAGACAGAATTTCTCCACATTGGCCAGGATGGTCTCAAACTCCTGACCTCAGGTGATATGCCCACCTGGGTTTCCCAACGTGCTGGGATTATAGGCGTGAGGCTCTGCACCCGGCCTCAATTCAAAATACTCTAAATGTCCATTGTGATTTCACAGTGTATATCTTAATTTCTGAGTATATAAGGATTTTCCAGTTATATATTCTTCTTGATCCCTAGTTGAATTTCATAATTGTCAGTAGAAATATTCAGTATGATATTCATTTCTGGAAATGTATTGTGGCTATGTTTATGGCTCATTATTGGGTACATGGTTGAAAATATTCCACTTATACATAAAACTAACGTGTTCTGCAGTTGTTTTCTCTTGATTCTATATATGCCAATTTGGTACATTTATCCTACTCTATATCTTTACTGATATTTTGCTTGCTTAGTCTATATGTTTCAACCAGATAGAAAATTAAAAAGGAAATACATGATTGGAAGAACAGTATATGCCAACTACATCTACCACATATCTATACAGTACTCCAGATAATAACAGCAGAATGCACATTCTTCTCAAGTGCACATGATTTTTCAGAACAAGCCACATGTTAGGTATTAAGTAAGTCTGAATATTTTTTTTAAAAAAAGGATTGAAATAATACAATGCTTATTAACCACAATGGAACATTATTAGAAATCAATATCAGGAAATAATTTGGGAAATATTAAAAAAATATATAGAAGTTAAAAATAAACTGCAAAATCAGCAATGAGTCCAAGAAGAAACCAAAAGTAAAATTAGAAAATACTTTGACTTCAATGAAAGCAAAACACATACTAAAGCAGTTTAAGATCAATGAAAACAAAAACACAACACAGGAACATATTAGTTGCCCCTAGAGCAGTGCTGAAGGGAATATGTAGCTGTGAATGTCTATATTAAAAAAAGAGGAAAATTTTCAAATCAATATCCTAACTTCTCACCTTAAGAAAATACAAATAAAAAAGCACACTAGCCCAAGGCAAGCAAAAGAAAGGAAACAGTAAAGATTACATCAGAAATAAACAAAATTAAGAATAGAAAAACAATAGAGAAAATGAATGAAGCCAAAGGCTGGTTCTTCTAAAAGATGAACAAAATTGATAATGACAGTGAGAAACTGTCTTTGCTTATTAATATAACCAAGAGAACTGAAAACATGTATTCATATGAAATCCTCTACTTGAATGTTCATAGCAGTATTATTCATTGCAGTCAGAGTGGAAACATTCCAAATGTCCATCAAATGATACATGAATAAAGAAAATGTGGTTTATTCACGCAAATGACTATTATACAGTCATAAAGAGGACTGAAGTACTGATACGTGCTCCAACATGGATGAAAGTTTAAAACATTAAGTGAAAGAAGGCAGAAACAAAAGATCATATATTATATAATACTATTTATACTACATATATGCACATATAAAAGGTTCAGAATATACAAATCCATAGAGACACAAACTATATTATGGTTGCCAGGGGCTGTGGGGAGTAGAGACTGGGAAGTGACTGCTCCTTGGCATAAAGTTTTGTTGTGAGGTGACAGAAATATCCCAAAAATAGATAGTGGTGATTTTGCACAACCTTATGAATACATTAAAAACCAGTAAATTTATACTTGAAAATAGTTAAATTTATACTATGCAAATTATATCTTAATCAAAAAGAAAGACATCTATGATAATTTTCATAGTGGCATTACTTGTTATAACACAAAAGCAACCCAAATGTTTATATAAAAGAATAAATAATTTGTCATACAGTCACCCAACAGAATAATATGACAATAACAATAGGCACAGTACTACTAAACTCAGAGGTATGAAATGAATCTCATTAAAATATGCTGAGTAAAAGTATGTGACACAAGAGGATTCATGCTTTATGAATCCATGTGAATAAAGTTTAACGTCATCAAGATTAATCTTTAGAGTTTAGCTAAATGAATGCCCCTCATCAATATGTTGATTTGCTCCCTTTTATTGCCTATACTTTTTTAGTTCTGTATTGCTGTTGTGTGTGCACTTCATAAGCCAACATCTAATAAAAGATTCAGTAAGAAGCAGTGGTTTGCTACTGAATATTCTTCCCTATCCCATACCTCAAGTTTTTGAAGGCTTGAAACTTACTTTTGGGTTTTTTTTTTTTTTTTTTTTTTTGAGACAGAGTCTTGCTCTGTTGCCAGGTGCCAGGCTGGAGTGCAGTGGCCTGATCTTGGCTCACTGCAACCTCTGCCTCCCGAGTTCAAGCAAGCCTCCTGCCTCAGCCTCCCGAGTAGCTGGGACTACAGGCACACGCCACCATGCCCAGCTAACTTTTGTATTGTAGTAGAGATGGGGTTTCACCATGTTGGCCAGAATGGTCTTGATCTCTTGACGTCATGATCCACCCGCCTTGGCCTCCCAAAGTGCTGGGATTACAGGTGTGAGCCACCACGCCTGGCCACTTTATTTATTTATTTATTTTTATTATGCAACAGAGCTTCTTTCAAATGGTCCTTCTAGAATAAGATCAGATATCCAACAAATAAATATACCCATCCTATATCCTAAAATATGAAAAAGTAGAAATATGGAGGGGAATGAGCTGTTACTTAAAATAATATTTTTCGATTTGGCTCCCAAATTCTAGACTGCCTATATGAGCTTGTCTATGTTGGGCATCAATATTTAATCTAGTCTGGCTTTGTATGGCTTCTAATATTAGCAACTCTGGAAGCCTAAGTAAGAATACCTAGATCTTGCCCAAACACCTTGTCTCTCCACAAGGCTCCCTAGAGAGAAGTATAAAAGAAACATTAGAATATTAGACTGATCGAAAAAAAGGTACTTATTTATATCTATATAATGTTCAATAAATAAATTTTAGACTATTAAAAACCATGGATAAAAACTGTGGCTTAGATCTTGAAACCTAAGAATGTTCTTCTATCACTTCCTGAACATAAGTAGGAATTTCATGCTTTTATAGTCACCTGTATAGTGAAAGAAACCTGAAAGAGACAGAACTTTTCAGGCCATATATTGGGTTAACAGTCCAGTCACATGTATTGAGAAAAAGAAAAGAGCAGGTAATTATTTGTAATAAGTTTGTCAACTGGTACACAAGGATTGATTAATGAGCCAGCTACTAATCAAAACAATGACTTATGTTGCTTGTCCTGGGGGTGGAGGAGTTTTATTTTGCTCCCCAATAAGTGCTATGCTGGCAAAGTAGAGAGGGAAATGGAAGTACTGAGAATTCGAAAGACTCTGCTTGAAAATAATATTTAAGCTGGAACCTGAAAGATAAGCAGAAAAAGATAAGCAAGAATCAGATTAAGATTAAGGGAGAGTATTCCAGGCACTGGGAACAGTTTAAACAGCTCATATATTGTAGATACTGGGATGGGAGGGTTCATTCGACAGCGGTTGACACTTTTTCTGGCACTTGTATCTTGAGTTTTCCTTGAAAAACAATCTCTACCTTTCTTGGTCAAGGATGTTTTTGGTCAACATTTGAATATGTCACCTCACCCTAGCTAATCAGTTAAATCTCATTACCTTGGCTACAGTGATTGGTTTAGAAAAAGAATGTCACATAAACAGAACCAATAAAACTTGCACTGAGAATTCTGGAACAAAACCCTATTCCTGGCTACCTATACTTACAATATATTCTTTTTTGAAGGCAATTAAATCCTTTCACTGTGTTTGTTTTTTCATAAACCAGTTGGAAGATTTGTTCCACCATTATAATACGCAGCATTCTATCTGTTAAAAGGTTAAAACTTTTAGTGAGGCAGGAATTATCCTGACATTTTTAAAAGAGTTGAAACAAGACCACCTAATTTCCAGTACTTTGACCAAGAGAAATATAAGTACAAGAAAAGTTTAAAGAATACACAAGGACCAGATAATGCAAGGTCTCCTAGACCACAGTAAAGATTTATTCCTGATTTTAAAAGTAATGAAAGGCCAGGGAAGGCTTTTAAGCAGAAGAATGATATCATCAAATGTGCATTTATCAATATCTTTTGGGGTAAAATCAAAACAAATATTAAAAGTTAGATTACCATATAACTTCAGAACTGATGGTCTTTTATCAATTGCAATCTATACAATATAAATGTCATTTGTATATGAACTATATGTAAAATATTAGTGACTAGCGTGGTGAATAATGCTAGGTTTCTAATGCTTCTGATGGCAATTCAGTAAAATAAGGTATCAAAATAATCTAGTTATAATTCTAAGATTTGGCTTGCATTCAAATTGAGGTATTTCTTTGATAAACAAAGATTTGCTGGCATTGCTATTATTAAGGCTTACTTTTAACCTCAAGGAACTAGTATTGGCAACATATCAAAACTCGTGGTGCATAAGTATGCTACTAGCACATGTACAAAGAAAAAATAAAATGTAAATCAAAATTGTGATGCCCTACAGACCATCAGATATGGCTCTCTATAATAAGAAAATTCCACTGAAGACACTGATTTTAAAAACAAACAAAAAATAAATTATGACTAATACTCACTGAATGCGGAATATAATATCTGCCACTTCAGTGACATTGCCTTCGCAGCTCTAATGTGCTATTAGTGTTTGGCAGAACTTCAGAATAAGGATTTTTAAAATATCTAAGGAGATGTAGATATAAATGGGTTAACAAAATCTGATGGAATATCATTTTACAAATTATGAATCTCTCTCAGAAGTTAAGGTGTTTTCTCTACTACAGCTAAGAATGCCACTAAGAAGATAAATTGCCTTCTCATTTGGATTCAATTGTTTCATTCAGGGCAACTGCAATTTAGTTAAGAGCATTCTGTGAACTCTGAAATACGACATGACCATGAGATAAAACCAACACAGAATTATACATATTTCCTCTGGGCAAACCTGCAAAATAAGCTGACTTTAATTCAAAGGCAAATGTATGTGTAACTCAGACTTGATTACACATATATTTGAGATATATGTGTGTGTGTATATATATATACACACATGTATATATACACACACACACATATATATATATACATACACACACACACACACACACACACATATGCTTCTCTATATATGTCAAAAGTGTCCTGAAGGCATTTAATTTGCTCTATTTTTTGAAGTGTAGATTTTTAAAAATTATATTTTTCTTCTTTTTTTTATTATATCTATGCTTTAAATTAAATTATGGGCCATATTTCCAAATGTAGTATGAGTAAGCCAATTCTAAGCACTTGGCAGGTTAGTTGAATTTAACAACAAATTCAGAAGTGTCTTTGAAATAACTGATTATTCCTCATTAAAACTTGATCTATGTTAGTGTTTTCATTTCAATTGTGAGCCCATGATTATGAGTAATTAAAAGGAAATAATACTTCATACAGAAATTGGCCTTGAAAACCTGAAATACAAGTATCTTCACTAAAAAACACAAGCTATTTTCAGTTCCTTCTAATAGAACTGATCTTTGGAAAATCAGAAATACATTATAATCAATAAAAATCATTTTCAGACATGCCTTCACCTTTGAAATATCAAGATTTTATTTGACATTTTCTCAGTGGATATATAAGAATATTGAGAACATGAAAATAACAACATTAAATCATTTCAGAATTTTTATTTCTAAAAACTATACATTCCTATTTGAAATTTAAAAGAAAAAAATGTTAAAAGAATATTTTTCTTGAAATGGCTGTACATGTAAGCAGGCAACTACACAGCAGATGTGGCAGTATGTGTTGAGAGAAAGGCAAAAGTGGAAACAGTGGCCCCAGGCATATCTACCTATATTAGCTTTTACTGGAATGCTTATCAGAAAAGTTAAGATTCTACTTATTTATTAAGGCACTTGGGCACAAAAGATTTAATACTCTTTAAAGAATGAATCTCTATTTTCAACTAAGATAACTTGCTATTATAAAGCACCAAAAAAATGAGAATGAACAAAATTTAAATACAGAAATCCATAGATCATATATTTTTATAAACTTAGTCATTTCTTACAGTAAATGCTAGAAATAAGCACTGTCTACTAAGAAGGCAATTATTGTGTAATTAAGCCATAGCTATATTCATCTAGACATCTGATGTTATATACTATTAACTCCTTATATACATAAGAGAACTGTTTCCTGATATTATCTTGAAAATATATGTAAGCATTATCAAATATTGTTCAAATATTTGAACAGTTTTATAGATTAGCTTTTTCAAAATAAGATGAGGACTAGATTATCCACAATAAGATGTCAAAGCCAGTTTTACAGATTAGCTTTTTCAAAATAAGATGAGGACTAGAATATCTAGAATAAGATGTCAAGGCCAGGCACGCTTAATATATTTTCCAGTCTTCTTGTCTGGTAAACTTTTTAAGAACTCTCTGCTTCTGATATATGTTTTGGTAAATACTTATCTAGTATAAGAATTTATGTGAAACTCGTATGCCAACTTTAATTCATTGGCTATCTGAATCAAGTATTTACCAAAACATATGTTATTAAAAATGGAAAAGCATAATATTTTTAAAAGATTTACTATAAGTTTTATATGATACTTTTTAAGAACAAAAATTTTAGTTAAAAGCATTGAGAATATGAAATTCTGAAAGTCATAAGTACAATACAGATGAATTGTGTGGGTGTATATATATTTGTGTGAATATATATATTTAAAGTGTTCAAAATATTTTGAAGCATGACATCAAAGCCATTTAAGGAAAATACTGAAACTTTCTAGCTTAACATTTAATTTTGGAATAACCTTCAAAACTATAAAGAAAGTAAAATATCAGGGGGAAAAGTCTAAAATGTTGTTATAATATTCAAAGAAATCTAAAAATCCATGAAAATAAAAAACACTCCAACAGGAAAATAATTATGATCATGAGACATTAACTCATAAGTATGAAAATACCAACAGTCAGTAAGTACAGAAATGCTGTTTAACTTTTGTAATTTAAAAAAGTGAAATAAAGCAATGATGAAATAGTTTGCTTTACATATATCATGTCAAATTGACCAACAGCTTAAACAAAACCTCTTTGTTTCCTGGAGCATAGGGAAATAGGCATTCTCCTACAATGACAACGTAAATGCCAGAGGTTTTCTGGACAGCATTTAAGCAATATTTATCAAAATTATTTTTTAAAATTGACTCTATTTTAATCATTAATTCCATTTCTAAACATTTTCTTAAGAAAATAGATATATTTGCATATATGAGTTTGCAAGAATGTTAATCTCCAAGTTATTTATGATAGAGGAAAAAAGAATAAAGGAATAAATAATCTAGCGACATATAAGTGCATCAAAAAGAAATTAGTTATATTTTGGTAAAGTCATTGAACAAAACAGAAGTCACTCAGATTATAAGGCAAACAATTATTGTGAGTGTTAAGGTTGACTATAGCATATTGTCTAATTAAGACAACAATTTCAAACAATATTTATAATATTATCCTATTTTTCTTAAATTATGTAGGTGTATATATGTGGAGAGATAAAAAAATTGGAAAAATATGCAACAAATTGTAATAGAGAATTGGTTGGCATGATAATACAATTATATGCTACTTCTTTTAATTTTTTTATTGTCCATATTTTTTTCACTAACTAAAAGAATTTTATTTTAGAAAATGTGCAAAGAATATACATATAATTTCTATAAAAATAAAATGTAACAAGCTTTTCTCATTATAAGCTGAAGTATTGCCAAAAACATTTTACTGTTTATTTTATATTAGTAATATATGAAATAGAATATTTGAATAATAGTTATAAGAAATGACTAAGCCAAGTAAAAATATGAAAACAGTAACAACAAAATCATTTGCTAGATACCTTTGGTATGAATCAGAATTTGTAAAGCAATTATTTAAATGTAAATAAATAACTCTTGCCTCAATTTCCAAATGGATTTGAAGCAGTATATTTTAAAAGCCAATATAAAAAAAAATTCTTTAAAAAGTATTTTAAAAAGCTGAGTAATATAGATGAAAGACGAGAGAAAGGAAAATAGGGGAATGATTCTAAACTAAAAATTATGCTAGGAAACAGAATAAGTGATGTAACTTCAAATTATCAGAAAATTAGTGAGCTTCTGAACAATCAAGGCTAAAAGTGAACCTAATGGGTTACATAGCTGCCACAGTCAAGATGTGAGTTCATAAAAATAGAGGAACTTACTTTTCTGAAACCTAAGCGAATATCACTACACAAAATAATATAAAAGAGATTTTAAAAGTTTGTAAACAGAATTTCTATGATCTGCATTTATGATTTTCATAATATTAATATCTGGTAAAATTTTAAGGTATAATATTAAGTTATATAGGTATGAAGAGATTTAAGACAACAACAACTTTGGATCACCTGAGATGATACAGATTTATAATTTAAGGAATGTAGAAGTTAAGGTTTTACAGTGCAAGTTACAATTTAGATTAACTAGTAAGTACCTGAATTATAGTCAACTAATGGAAAGAATAACAAAACACATAAAGCTGGTTTTTAGGCAGCATTAAAAGCGTCCATCATCTTAATTTAAACCATCAGAAAAACAAACATGTCAGGATATAAATTTAAAAGAAATTCAACTGTATCTGAGTACCTTAAGCATTACTTCAAAGTGAAATTAGATCTTTAAATTTGCACTATAAATTTCTAAAAGTTTGATGTCTCAAAACTTCGATGAAAAATTAGAAAATTTCTGTTGGTAAAAATACTTTGGAATCTTAAGGTGTAAAAACTATTTTGAGCATATTTTCATAGAAGAAATTAAAGCTAGCAATATTACTAAAATAATAAAGAAAACAAACAATATTCAAATAATTACCTCTTTTCGTTTGGTTCAAATGTAATAAAATATATCTATTTTTATTGCTATGAACACTACATCAAAATAAGAAAAATATACAATATTGAAATTAGAAAATGTGCCTTTGTAAAATGAACTAACCTTCATTTATTTTTCCACAGAAGAAGATAAATGGCTTTGTATATTAAAAAAACCTTTTATCACAAAGTTTACTAAACTAAGCACCCATCATGTGGAATATTAAATTTACTGAGGTCAGTTCAGGCAGAGATCAGTATCATTCCCCCACCTGCTGCAGATAGGAGCTGGGAGGGTACTTTTTTTCCTAGTGTCTCTGGGCCAAGGCAATGCTAAGAGGTTTGGAGCCCAAGATGCGGCCATTCATCTCAGTCATTGCTTTAAGAGCATCCTCAGGAGAGGAGAAGCAGATCAAGCCGAACCCTTTGCTCTGCCCCTCTTCCTGCATTACCTTAACTCTGCTAATTGATCCAAATGAAGAGAATTCGTTTCGTAGTTTTTCATCATCAATGGTGTCATCAAGATTCTTAACATAGAGCTTTACCACCTGGCACCCACGAATTCGTTCGTTTTTCAGCTGCTCAAACATTTGCTTTAACTCAGCCTGTCGCTCTACTTTCTTCTGCGCCCGGGCTACAAAAATGAGCTGCCCATTTATGTCCCTTCCATTCATTTCTTCAACAGCTTTCTTGGCAGCCTCATGGCTATCAAAACTCACAAAGCCAAAGCCTTTGGATTTCCCACTGGAATCTGTCATCACTTTAACACTCAGAGTTTTGCCATATTTGCTGAAAACGTCCTTCAATCTCTCATCATCCATGTCACCTCCAAAGTTTTTGATGTAAACATTGGTGAATTCACTGGCTTTGCTTCTGAGTTCAGCTTCACGATCTTTACGGGATTTGAATCTGCCAACGAACACTTTGCAGCCCTGGAGCAGTTTTCCGTTCATCTCCTCGATGGCCCTGTCTGCAGCACTCTGGTTCTGAAAGTGCACAAATGCATAGCCCTTGGAGCCTTGATCATCACTCATCACCTTGGAGGAAAGGATCTTTCCAAAAGCTGAAAAATGTTCATAAAGGGTTTTGTTATCAATAGATTTGTCCAGATTCTTGATGAACACGTTCCCAATTCCAGATCTCCTCAAGTAGGCATCACGCTGAGACCACATGAGACGGATAGATTTGCCTTTCATGATGTCAAAGTTCATTGTGTCCAGCGCCTTCTGGGCATCGGCCAGATGCAGGAAGTTCACGTAGGCATAGCCCAGAGAGCGGCGGGTAACCTGGTCCCTGCAGATGCGAATGGACAGCACCGGCCCCACTGTGCTGAACTTCCTGAACAGTAGGTCCTCCGTGACATCTGCATGTAAGTCACCCACATACAGGGAGGCCATGCGGTACTTGGCTTCTACATTCATCTCCTCGTCCTTGCACTGTGAGCCTGTTCCCTGGAGCTCTTGGAGCAATCCCTGTGAGGGGACACTAGGCCACAGCTTTGGTCCGGCTCAAGTGTGGGGGCCTCGGAATCACCACACAAAGGCCAAGCAGTGGGGTTCAGATACAGCGCCTCCAGCTCATGCAACACCTTCATCAAAAACACCCCACAGCAAACAATCTGGCTCTCCCTGGGAGGTGGCAATAGAAGTGAAATCGAAAAGAGAGATTATTAGGACAAGAGGTTATTTCCCCTCCGATCTGTGAGAAAACTTCAAGTGGCGCGCTGGCCCTCCATCTGAGCATTCTCCACAGGCGCCCTGGTCGCTGATTTCCGAATAAAAATAGGCCTCGCTCAGAGTGGTTTAAAGTTACAGCCGCTCAGGGCAGAACTCCACAAGTGGAGGCGTCAGAGGCCCCAGCCGCGGAGTATGGGCGGCGAGATACCGCCCGGCCGAGACCCGAACCTGCCCCGGTACCGGGTCCTGCAGGCGCCGCCGCCGAGGCGCTGCCGGGAGCGACGCGGGCCGCGGGCGTCCTGAAGACCTAGGGGGCCCCCCCGACCTCCCGACCCGCGCGGCGCCGGGAGGAAGGATACGTGGGGGAAGCCGGGGCGGACAGACCGACGGACGGACGGACGGACTGACGCGGCCGGGCCAGGCGGGGACTGGGGGCTCACCCAGGCTGCAGTCGTCTGCGGGCGGGAAGCCCGGAACTCGCGCGCTGAACTTCCCGCGCACTCGCTGCCAAGTGGGATGTTTTCTTTTTAATATTTTTTTGAGAACGTTTTTCTTCCCCCCGCCCCTCTTACTTGTTTCCCACCCACCTCTGATGGCTAAGCTGAGAGAAGCAGGAGGCGGTGACTGGGGTGGAGAAAGGCAGCCTAGGGGAGTGGCCCCAATAAACCCACCCGCCTGCAGGGCTTTGCTTGGGTCTGAGTGAAGGAGCCTTTCCAACTGTGGATCAGGGCCTGTCACTTCCTGGCTTCAAACCCTCCAGTCGCTTCCTTAGACTTTTAGATAAGGTCCAACGTCCGCACCTTGTTCTATAAAGTTCTGCAGGATTCCTGAAATGTTCCAGCCTCAACTGCTGCTTAGTTCCCCTTACAAAACTCCAAGACACACTAGCCTTTTACAGAGTCAACTTTATAAAAATGTGTTCTTCAGAAATGACTTTAAATATTCTTTCCAAATAGAAGTGTTTTCTAAACCCCTTCTGACAATTTAAGTTTCCCTCTTACAAGCTCTTACACTACCCTGTACTTGCCTGGCCTTTGCCTACAAAACATTGCATATTACATAACAGTAGAAGCCATGTGCACTTGATTCTCAGGGACTTGCAGACACAGGATGCGCAATACTTATTGAACAAATCTTAGCTTCACGTTAGTTTTCACATCTAGCTACATGGAGGCAGTGGCACTTACCTTAGAGAGTATTTTAAGTGTGAAATGAAATAATGAAATCTATTAACTAATAGATTTGGAAATGGATAACACATCGGACACATAAGTGGGTTTCCAGTAATGTTGATTTCATTTTCTTTAGCATTAAATAAAACTCCTTGGTATCATTCTAACAAATCCTTAAAATTTGAATCACAATGCATCTTAGGGTGTCAATAACTTACTGTCACGGTAGCATGACCTCGATTCTGTTAAAGAGCCCCAGAACCTGTGAAATCAACCTGTGGTCTCAGTTGTACTTGTTTACAGAAACAACAGCCAGTAAGCACAAACAAGCCAGGAGATAAGAACTCAGCCTGGCAGTGCGACTGAGACAGACCTGAATCCTCACTTCCTTATCATATTAAAATCTCCGCACAGTGGGGAGAGATGCCCTTTGCTAGGCACATATAGGGAGTGCCCAGTGCAAAAGAAATAAGACTGCACACGTTCCAGTTTTCTCTGGAAAGCTCCACATCTTTCCAGGAATTCCCACCCTTAGTCTCTACCTACCTGCTCTGAGAGACCTTCAAAATCTCCCTTCTCCATATCTCTGGGGAGAACGTGAATGGGACGCTCTCCTTCTCGACTCCTTGAACAACAAATAAAGTTTCTGCTCTGCTTAACAGAACCTTGTCACTTTCTAGTGGCGCCATGGCAAGAGGCGGTAAAGGACCCATTGAGGTAAAACAACCCCTCTTCAGGACCAAGCATTATCTGCAGATCTGAATTGGGTGGATCAGTTAACGTAAGGCAAATTTAGTATTTTTTCAACTTTACTGGACATAGGAATCAACTAGTGATCTTGTTTAAAAAGCAGATTCTGATTCAGTAACTTGAGGTGGACCCGAGATTCAACTTTTCTAACAAGTTCCTGAGTGATGCAAATTCTGCTGGTCTCTGAACCACACTGAGTAGCAACACTAAATGAATCCCCATCTAGACGGATCTTTCTAATGTAAGAACTGGAAAACTAAGAATATATGTTTAACTTGCAGAAGGTAATATTCTAGCAAAATTCATTCGTAGAAATACATTAAATTAAACTGGAGCATGATTTTCACTATAAAATCCAAATTGATTCTAATCTATCTAAAATTTCCTATGTGGGAGATGAGAGCTGAATATAATTAAGAAGCAGCAGATGCAGGAAAGCGTGCTGCCCTCCATCTATTTGCCTAAATGCAGGACAAAGAGTTGTAAAGAAAAATGTTACCTTGCCCACCCAAAACTGATTCAGAAATGTTAACCACTGATGACATCTTTGGACCCTATCAGCCAGGAGAAGGTACTAGAGGAATCTACATTAACAGATTGTAACAAGATAACTAGCCTTTATCTACCATTGATTCACCTTCTGCCAAGTTGCTATCTATAACAACTTAAAGTCCTTTTGTCTTTTCCATCTTACTACTTCTCCAAGAATTTACTGTTCTCAGTTGAAGATACCATATAATGTGAAATTCACCAAAGAGATGAGTCATCTCTTTGAGAACTACTCATTATCTGAGTATCTCTCATCTATATATAAAATATATAAAATATTCATGTTAACTTACATATAAATTTTTCTCTTGTTTTTGTTTGTAATTTTTTTTAGGCAGGATCTCACTCTATTAGCCAAGCTGAATGCAGTGGTGCAAACAGGGTTCTTTGCACGATGAACTTCATGGGCTCAAGCAATTCCTCCACCTCCGCCTCTCTAATAGTTGGAACAACAGGCACATGCCACCATGCCAGACTATGTATTTATTTTTTTATTTATTGTAGAGATAGGGACTTACCTGTTGACCAGGCCTATCTCCAGTTCCTGGGCTCAAGTGATCCTCCTGCCTTGGCCTCTCAGAATACTAGGATTAGAGGCGTAAGTCACTGTGCCTGGCTGTTTGTAAAATTTAATTCAATATGTGTTGTTTCTACAGCATGATTTTTCAGATAAATAAATGGAGTAATCTTTTCTTTCAGCCTATCTTGTAGCCTGGGCGACAGAGCAAGACTCCATCCCCCATAAAAAAAAAACAGTAGAAATGAATTTAATATATTTGAAGAGATTATCTGCATTCTCATGTTTGTCACAGTACTATTCACAATAGCCAAGATATATGGAATGAAGTGTTCACCAGTAGATGAATGAATAAAGAAAATGTATATGTGTACACACATACACACACACACACACACACACACACACACACACACACACACAATGGAATATTATTCAACCATTAAAAAGAATGAAATCCTGTCATTTGCAGCAACATAGATGGAACAGGAAGTCATTATTTTAAATGAAATAAGCCAGGTAAAGAGAGATAAATGCTGCATGTTCTTTGAGAGCTAAAAAAGTGAATCTCGTGAAAATAGAGTAGATTGGTGGTTATTAGAGGGAGGGAAAGATATGGGAGGGAGGAATGAAAAGAGGTTTATTAATTGATTCAAATATACAGCCTGAGAGAAGAAAACCTAGTGTTTGATAAATTTGTATAATTTAGGTAATTATAACTGTAGTAAACAATAATTACTATTTTTTTCAGTGGGTTATTAGAATTTATTTAAAAATATATTTTCAGGGAAGTCAACTAAAGCAAAATGAATGGAGTTTATGGAAACCTATAGCTGTTGCTCCAAGGCTCATTCTAAGCCATTTTATGTCTAATGGTTGACTTTCAGGGAGGATATTGTTAAATTGTTCTGCTGATCTCTTTACCAGAAATAGATGGATCAAGCCCAGAGTACTTCATATGAATTGAACAGCTTCATAGGGTTTTGAGAAAGGATTTCTCATATTAAACCAAATTAATAATTATTTTTATATTTCAAAATAGCTGAAAGTAATCTGAGTGTTCCCAGCATAAAGAAAAGATAAATATTTAATGTGCTAGATGTCTCTAGACCATTACACATTGTATGAATGTATCAAAACATTTACATGGACACCAATTTATTATATATGAATTAAAAATAATAAAAAAGCATGTTCTCAAAATCATCTTTTTTTCTTTGATTTTATCTACATTCTACCATTCTTGAGGCATGTTTTCTCCAATATTTTTTTTTAGTCTAGCTAATACTTATTACTTTTGCTTTTCTCAAGTAATTTATTTAATATATTTTTTACACACATGTACCTAATTTTGTCATTAGTTCATTGGCTTTGATGGAACTTGGCTTAAAATTTTACCTTATGATGTTAGCTGTCTTATGCCTTCCTTAGTCACTTGTAGTTCTGCGTATTGCTGGCTTGTATGTCTTCTAAATTCTTCAAATATACTGTAATTACTTCAATTAAGTGCCAGTATTTCGCCTAATTTTGAAAAAATTTGTAATTCTGCCTACCTTATGTTTTTTAGTTCAATTGCTCTCCAATGTACAAGTTTGTTATGCAGGTCCCTCACAGAATTAGGAGAGGATGAGATTGCTGTTTTGCTTAAATGGCAGGAAAACTGTCAGTATATTTCTATTCACTGATATTGATAGCAATGGAGGTCATTGCTTACTTTGGTATTTATTGTGAAGAAATTAATAAGTAGCTATTTTGAGTATGGAAGTGAATTTTAAAATAAAAATCTGTTATACTAATTAGGTAAAATTAGTTTCTGAAGTCATGAATCATTACTTTGATGTAGTCAACTATTAATAAAATTTTTCTTATTTTTGTTCAAAATAGTCTTTATTGTCTTAATACATAGTGATTAAATAAAGGAAATTTGCTTTTGTTGTATTATGAAACTACTATGTTCAATTTACTACAAAGTATAAAATTATATCTTTTAGATTATTTGGTTCAATTTTGTTTTGACAACAATTTGACAAAACCAGCTCTTTCTAGTTGTTTTTTTTTTTTTTTTGGTTGTTGTTGTTGGTTGTGTTTTTTGTTTTGTTTTTCTTACCCAAATATCGTATTAATTTCTTTAGAATGAGATATATGATTTATGTTTCAGAGTTGCCTTTCTGTATATGGCACATATGGAAAATTCTCAATAAGTAATGCTTGATTGCTAGTAGATCTTAATGAAAGGTAAATGTCTCCTAAGGCTGAAATAGATGGTGTCAATCATCACATGTCACCTGATATACACCTTTGAGCAGAATGAAAACATTGGAAATTCATTTACTTGAATCCCAAGTGGCCATTACACCAGTAGAAACTGATGTGAAGACTTACTTTATGATAAAAGGCTGCTTTGTTTATGTACATCCCCTGATAGTCCTCTGTGTCCCACCACAACCTCAGTCATTTCAATGAGAAAGATAATTAGAGATAGGGCCAAGGCTCCTAAGAGAAATAACAATGTGACGACCTATTTAAGAGAAAGAGAAATAACATCCTTCAGACCAATTTAAGCATACTGAGGTACTATATTTCAGGAAATATGGTCAAATTTCAATGGTTTTATTGGATACTGATGCCCAAGTCATAATACTGCCTATTTCCCTGGTAGGTGAAAGTGCCCACATCCAACTGGTGGCGTTTAGACATTGTTCATATTAGGGAAAGAAGCTGAATGGACCTTGTGGGTTGGTCCATTGGACCAATTTAATGTACCATTTTTACTTATTTTACAACTGAGTTTATAACCAATTTTACAACAAAGTGTATATTAGGAATTTATATGTTAGATGCTTATACATTCCTACAAATTGGCAGATTCTAGGGCACTGAACTGTGTAAATAAATTGCTGTCCCTTATAGAAACAACTTGGTCCTTCATGTAGATGCCCATGTCAAGGGTCTTTCACTCATAAAATAGACAGTAATCAAGCTAGAGATTGACTTTGCACCACTCAGATTGCTACCATTGCTAACTGGGTCCATCAATATATGGTACATTTTCTGATTGCTTTTGAGGCAAGGAAGGGTACATTGCATTGAGTTCTCCCGACTCCTGGAAAGTTTTAATGGGATAACACTTCTTGAGGTTATCAGTGCTGTCTCACCACCATTGATTCATTTTTAGGTTGCAGTGTTATGGTTTAAATTCAATCAGCCCACTGCTATTGCACTATTGTGGCCTTTGGAACTGAAGTTTTACATTTTTAGTTTTTTGAACAAGAAATATTTAGTCTGACAATGGAATATCTATCACAAAACCCACTCTATAACACCTTGGTAATCAAGACATTCAATAGACTTTCCTTATGCCATACTATCTGTAGAAATCAGGTTTTCTCTGAGAATTGGAATGTCCTTCTTAAAAAAATCAATTCAAAAGGATTCCGAATCTATATCCTGCAAAACCTCTCAGTCCCCAACTTTTAGCAAGAGAGGTCAGTGATTATCCCTAGAAAGTGTCTATCTCATTTGTCTACTTCTTGGGTAATGATCAGGACAAAAAGAGTGGGTTACATAGACCTATTATGATTCATTGACATTCTATCCTGTTCATTCCTGATCATGATGCCTTTTCTTTTCCCTAATGTGATCACCATGGCAGACTGGCTCATGTGCTCTCCAAGGAATAGACTGGCCAAACAGACTCAAAGGATTTAAATTCTATAGTAATTCAGCCACCTGGATACTCTTCTTAGATTGGCATATTCCTATATGACAACAATAATGACCGTTTGTTCAATATATTACTCACTAATCCCTGTATTGTTGTCCAAGGTGACCAAAATAGCAGACATATGGATGTAGTCCTTGTCTCTCATGTCGTTGGCCCTTATGGATAAAAGTTATAGGTGCAAGTAGAGTATGATTGAGGAAAGGTGAATTTTTAGTTCCTGAATTGATATGCAGCAATTCTGTGGCAAAGGAAAAAGAAGAACAAACTAAGTACCCAGGAAATATCTCAGAGTTCAGAAATTATGTTGAAGAAAGGAAGATCAATGATAACCATCTTTCAGAATCGCCCTGGAGAGTTGCTCATGATTAAAAAAAACTTCTTGGTGTGCCTCTCCCAAACTGTGGAAAGTGCTTTTCCACAGTTTAAGTGACTGCAGAGTCTTTCATTCTCTACCACATGAAAATATGACCATGATTTGAATGCTGCTTTCCTAAAATTCACTGTGAAGTCAATGGGAAAACAGCAGAGGATGCCCTCAGCTCCTGCATTTCCCATGCAAAATAACTGTCAACACCTTGGGATGTTTCTTGCACTCCACTTTCCACAAATACTATTCAGTTATTCCATATAGTAGATGAATGCCACCTTGCTGTTGACACAGGAAAAAGACTATAAGTTGTAGTGACATGTCAGGCAATCCTTCAAGAAACATTCTATTTGAACTGAATTGAGAATTCTAAAATGTGCCAGCTAGCTGGGAGGACACGTTGTAGCCACTATCAACCTGTGACCCTCTTGATAGGTCCCATGTGGGACACAAAATTTGTAATATACTTTTCTCTATGGATACTAAGTAGGTCTGTGAGATTGTACTTCTGCTTACAATCCAGGCATTTGCTTAACTACCCTCTGAAAGCATAGTAACTTGCCTTTTATGAATGACCATAAAATATTTTCAAGTATTTAACAAAATTACATTCATATATCCTGTCGCTTTCAAATATCTATTCAGAGTTCCCTGAAATGAGGCAACCCTTTGGTGATTTTTCCAGCGGTAAGTGACTTTTTATGTGAAACCTGTATACAATTATCCCTAAAATGGGACTCATACAATTTGAAATGGTAATATGAAATTTGCTCCTGATTTTGTCTGAAGGGATCAGTAACACTATTTTGGCCCTGGAAGATATTCAGGCCTCACTTCACTGTCCAAAGTTGTTATGGAAGAAAGAATTACCCTAGACTTTGTGCTTGCAAATCAAGACAGTTTCTGTGCAAACTCGTATATCCTACTGCACTTGGATTGGTGTCTCAGGCCAGGTGGAAGGGTCAATATGGAAAAAAAGAAGAAATTCATTCTTCATCTCTGGTAGACCCTGATGCTTTAAAGGAGTTGTTGAGTTGGTTGTGTCTAGAACCCTAATATACAAGGTTGAGGGTGATACTACTGGTTTACCTCATCCTGTTACTTGAGGTCCTGTTGATAGCAGCCTATCAACAATAAATATGGGACAAATCAAGCAGCCTCAATTTCCTCCCTGCCTCTGTTGTTTAAAATGGCCAATAGAGTGGTATGCTCATGGGAAGATTTGCCAAAATACAAGATAACGTAGAAATAAGAGGTGGATATTAATAAGGAAAAATTCTCCATGGTTCTTTTTTTTCTGTACAATTTATGAGCAGCATCACTCACTGTCATTTTTTTCAGACTGTCTTTTCTAAGATGTTTTCATGGTAAACAACTAAGGAAAATTGATGGTGTCTCCAGCTAAAGAAAGAGCAAGCATTCATCCTATTCCTTAAAAAAGATCTGTGATCTCCAAACTTAGATTTCCCTCCTTTAATGCAACCTACCAAATATATAGGTGTCATCCGGCTTTCTTCACATGGCATTGTGCTTGAGGAACTGGCACAAGAAAATGCTTATGTTCTGGCTCCCATTGTTGTTGTGAGTGATGAAGTTCTTTGTCTTTGTCTCAGAAGTCTCATGTCTCCTGGCAGCATCCATGAAAGTGGTATGCTAACTTGGTAGTTTGTAAGTAGGGTAAAAATATTAAAGTCTTCACAGTTCTTGACATTGAACAAATAAATGAATTAAGAATAATCTCTCATGCTTACAGCAGAACTCTCATGACTTTGAAAGAAGACTACATTTATTTTACTGGTATTATTTTCTCTTTTATCTGCACATCCTCATACCAAGCAGTACTCCTATATCCCCAGTGATAGAAGTAGTAATGGACTTAAGATTTTATCAGTAACACAGGAAGCTGCCTGATGTGCCACCTTTCTTTTATCCCTCTTTCTTTTGTAAGTTCCCCATGTCACAAGTTTCACTAGGTTTCTTTAGCTTCCTTGGTTGCTATTGCTCTTAGTGAAATTATCTTTAGTTTGACAGTGAAATTAAAAACAAATTGGATTTAGAGAACATTCCTGGTGTTTTCTACTTCATCAAAAACTGACATTTGAGTAATCAAATATGATGTTTAGCCTGTCCACGACAACCTAAAAGAAAGCCTTGAAAGTCTCCATAACATTCATGTTTTGCAGTATCTGGAACACTTCATTTCAGTCTGTAAACCCAAGTATCTGCTAATACGCCTTATAAAAATTCTGGACATTTGCAATCTGATGATATAAAAGAATGTCTGGCTAGCTTATCCTATTGCCATCTTAACACTGATAGCAAATGATCCCTTGGTGAACGGGGTTGACTGGAATCCTGCCATTAGCTCTATCATTGCCTACATGTCACTTGTCTCTTTTCCCAGGAATGAGACATTGGAATGTCTTTAATGTCTGTAGTCTTAGCATTACTCATGATGGGCTCCCTCTCCTAATATGTCATGCAGAAAGTTTGCTGTATAGCTCATCCTAATAAACTTAAACTAAAAGGTACAGTCTTGGCTGGCTTTCTAGTTAGAAAATCTAGTTAGAAAATCCCTTTTTAAAATACACATAACTACAGCTGTCCTAGTGCTAAGATATCTGCTTTTTTAGATTCTTCTTTCCTAAAGAGTCAGGGATCATACATTCTAAGGCTGAATGTATACCTCAGCCTTAGAATGTATGATTCTAAGGCTATTATTGTAATAGTTTCTAACAACAGTAAGTAGATTCAGGGCAATCACTTACTGCATCAGAGTTAAACAATCCCAAAGGAGAGACCTGATAAATAAATACCAGTCTGCCTTTATGTCATACAAAGTTCTGCAACCATGTGCAAATCTAGTATGTTACCAGAAAAAAATGCAGTCTTGTCTATAACCAATCATAATACCTTTCAAGACACATGGAGTCAGTTTCAGATGGAAAGCTAGAAGTTCTTTCTCACTGATCTCTTTCTCTTATTCCATATCTATCTTTATTTCTTCAGAATCCCTGGTTTATCCTATACAACTGTTTATTTTCAGGGCCAGAAAAACCTGTTGTGCTTGGATTCTGATATTCCTCCAGGAGGAACACATGTAAAACAAAACAATTTTTTTCATGCTAATGTTGATTTACTCTTAATATTATAATATTTTTTAGACCAGCACAATGTTTCTTCATTGTTAAAGACTCCACCCTACCAGGGGTGAGAATGAGAAGAACAAAATCCTGAAGTGATATAGAACCTGGGCCAACCACACAGTCATTCGGATAATGATTGATGAGGGCCTGAATTAAGGCAGTAGCAATGGGAATTAAAATAACTGGGCTGTATATGCAAGAGTTCAAACTGGTATGTAACCTGAAGTTATAATTTGTTTCCTAAAATTACCCTGCTAAAGTTGTAGTATTTAACTAACAGGAGCAACTACCTAATGACCATCATCTATGTCCCAAACACTGTAACACAAAGTATTAAACACAGAGCAAGTACTCACACAACACCGACTATTAAAACAGTATTATACTGTTACATCAGCTTTACATAGCGATGCCTACTCATTTCTGGCAACAATCTTAAAGTGAATATTTTAGTCTAATTGTTTTTGATTTGGACATGAGACTCAGAAACTTTAACTTGTCCAAGTAATTGGAATATTTAAAAAAAAAAGGGAGTATTTTAGTCTATGTCTCTCTAATTTTTAAAGTCATGCTTTTTTAGTCATGCTTTTGTTTATACTGGAGTCACTTTAAGAATAACTTTGATGTCTCAGTGAATATGTCTTTCTATTTTTAACAATATCTAAACTGCCTAAGCAGACATTTTCACAACAAAGCCAATATAAACAAAGTTTCAGGTAATTTTCATAGTTTCTGCCATCATTCTGATTCGTATTCCCACTTGTTGACTCAATCCAGTTGTCATTTACAATGTCCTGTATTTATTCTTTATACTTTTATTCTCAGTATTTCTCTAATTTATCTTCCTCTTATATCTTGACAGCCCATCTCTCCCTCCCCTCAGATAGCTAATTAAAATTTTGCAAGACTATATAATATGAGTTCCCAATAGACAGTGTGTCAAGGAGACATTGGAGGCCATGGATGAGGTGTAGGAAAATGCTGGAAAGATCTGCCACTTTGATAGACAGGCATTTTGAGCTAATAAAGTCCTTAGAGAGCTCCCTGACCCTTTGGAATGCACATATGGATACAGCTGAAATCCTCTCCAGCTGTTCTGCTCCCAGAAGAGATATGGGCTAACTTTAGATGACCCACAAAAAACCCTCTACTCGGGAAAATTTCAGAGGAGATGATCTAGAAGGAGAAAGAGTGTGCGACAAGAAACATGTTTCAGAAATATAACAAATGGATATGAAATATTTTAGATGAACTTGAAGAAAGGGCTGTTTCTCCAGTGATACAAGGCTAATCATGTTCATGAACTTTTCTGGGATTCTTTTTCTATTTGTGAAAAGGAAATTATGACACATATATTAATGTAAAATTATTTGATATAATTATAAAAGTCAACAATTACTGAATACCTACTATGAGCCATACTGTCTTAAAAGCACATTATATAAAGTATCTTATTTAATTTTTATGACAGTATATGGTAAATACTATCACTAGCTCCACTGACAGATACAGGTCGTGAGGTTCAGAGCGTTTGAATAACTCGCCTTAGGTTATATGGATAACCTCAACAGTCTTACTCCATGGTTAGTTCTCTTCTCAGCATCATTGGTGAGAAATGTCAGCAGTTAACCTTTCACTTCAGACACTGCTGATCAGCCGTTTGTTTATATTTATTTTATTTTATTTTATGTTTTCTCCATCCAGGGTCCCAGTCTATCACCCAGGCTAGAGCCAGCACAGTGGCACAACCATAGCTCACGGCAGCCTCACCTAGGCTCAAATGGTTCTCCCACCTCAGCCTTCTGAGTAGTTGGGATTATAAGCACATGTCACCATACCTGGCTATTTGTGTCCCTTTATTTTTGTAGAGATGGAGTCTCTATGTTGTGCAGGTGGGTCTGGAATTCCTGGCTTTAACTGACACTCCCATCTCGGCCTCCCAAAGTGTTGGGATTGAAGGTATAAACCACAGCACCAGACCTGATTGACCATTTCTGATGGCTGTTTCTAGAGAGGTAGGATGGTGATAATGTCCACTGTGCCCCTGGGTCTTTTACACTTAGCCAGTATTAGTCAACAGGCTCTGACACAGAACCTACCTACTTTACTTGCCTATTTGCCTCATACCTTCTCTCTGGTTTTTAAATTCTCTTTAATATTCTGACACCCATTATTTGACTGGGGTCTTCTTTCTTACACTAGAGATCCACTGGATTTTTGCCCTGGTCTTAATAAGGACATCAGTTTTCCTTCTCCAAGGGCCATCCTGTCTGCCCTTTGCCCATCTAACTCTCTTCAGCTCAATATTCATTGCTCTCTATTTCCTGAGTTTCAATTTTATCTACATTTCCCTCATCCCCCTTGCCCACCCCAGTAAACAATGCAGAGTAGGCCAGGCCAGATATTTAGCTCCTCTTACAGCACAGGCAAAATGGGTACTTAGATTTAGAGACACAATTTCAGTTGGCAGACATTCTAAGCAGTGATAACTTTTTTAATTAAACGAGAGTATTGATTGATTTTTTTATGTCGTGTGTATTTTAAAATGTCATCAGCAACCCTCTGTCTCATCTTTCACTGACATATTTTGTCTTTAAAAGCATTTCAACCTCTTACTTTTCCTCATGTAAACTGTACTTTATTTTCTCTTCCTTTATTGATTATTAATAGGTACTTTTTGTTTTATCGATACTTCAATTTTTATGGCCATTAGAGTATTTATTTTAAATTATTCTTTATTTCTACTCACTTAAACTAAGTATGCATTACCTGATCATTGACTTACCTCATCCTGTCTGCCACAGTCTCATTTGTCAAGATGTAAAACCCTTCTAGTAACTCAGCTCCCAAAGAAAAATTCTTTAGTGCTCCTATCACATCTTTATTTTGCTAACGATCATAAAATTACCTCTCCTTTCTCTGTTTCTGTCTTATCTAAGTGCTTTTTGCAATAACAATTCATTTAGCTATTATGAAGCTCAAAAATACTGCAAAAAAGCACAATTTTGCAAATCATAGTCTAAGATTTTTGTAGTTGATATTTGCCCTTTTTTAGCATTAGATGGTGATTAGATTGCTTTTTTCTTCTTAGCAATCTTAATTAATTGTTATGACTTATTTATAAATGAGAATAGAACAAGATAAAAATCAGGCTTATCATAAGAAACATATTTGGAGAAACGAGATTTTGGCATGAAAAACAGGAGATTCATGGGGAATCTTACAATTGTCTTGGGAAATAAGTTTCAACTTCATATCTTTGTGTTAAAGGACAGAACTAGTAACTATTATATGAGGAACATTATAGCATAATCTGAGAAACAACTAAAAATTAGAAGAATTTAAAATTCCTTTGGGGGAGGCTAAATAGATAATCTTTGAGATTGATTCCTACTTTATAATTCATAACATATTTTACTATGTTACAGAGGCATGATATGAAATAATTACAACTGACCAAAATTTGTGGAAGTTTAAGCTGTGTGCAGGGATGTTTCATTTCTACGTGATGTTCTGAATAGTTACAGTATAAATATATTTTTAAGAATGTTTGGTATGTAATCAGTACATATTGTTTTTTGTTGTTGATTACACCTTTTTATCTGTTTATGGTCTTTTTAGTAAATATGAGCTATAGATGCATATTCAAAATTTTTCTTAAAATATCTATTAAAAACAATAATATTAATAACTATCATTAAAATTAAAATATGGTAGCAATATTTCATTTGTACCTTATCTTCATTTTCAGATATACCAGGAAGGAATATCATCAACATGTATAATTCTTGGAACCTGCATTTAAATCTCTTCAGATTACTTGAGTAAACATTCTTGCTTTTTGCAAGAACAATTAGTATAATTCTTCTCTCAAGTATAGATTCTGGGTTTAGAAGAGCAAAAGTCTTCAAAAATCTATATGCACATGTCTTTTTAATCATGGATATTTATGTGTTATAAACAGCTATATGTTTGTGTGTATATTTTCACATTGAACAGGGTAAAACGTAGGACATGTAAAAGTGTATCTGAATGTTAAATCCCCTGTTATTTGAGGATATGCTCTTTAAAGTGATTTTTAATAAATATGTAAAGTAGTTTTAATCAACTCAGACATGCTTCTAACAATGTTTGGTACTTGTCAAGCATTGTATTAAATACTGGAAGAAAATGATGCTAGACACAGTTCTTACCGACAGGTACATGTAGCCTAGTGGAAGGAGGGAAACAGACATAAATATCTAAATAAGTAAGTTATAATAAAATATTAATTAATATTTCTTAATTAGTAGTACTTATCATCCATTCACAAATGGTTTAATATGCTTCCTTTTGTATTTTATTTTAATCATCAGTGGTTAATTGAGTAATCTTGGCAAAGTACATGTCTAAGTAAAACTATTCATTAAATGAACAGGTACGTTACTCAAACAGTACCTTTTTTTATATTTAGCAAAGCTGATAGAGAGTATTAGTGAATAAAAATAAATAAAAAGTATATTTTGAAATTTGTTGCAAGTCATTGGTAAAATCAGGTTTCTGAAGGATGACGCTTAGATTTCCCACATAAAAATTTTTGTTCCAAAATACTAAATTAGTCCCATAAGCTACAATGTAGTACAGTATTAGTTGAAAAGAATTGTGAGCAGTGTATCTAACATAGAATAAGAAAATGAAAGCTCCTTATCTGTAGCAATGAAACATGAATGCATTTAACTTACAGTAGCCAACTCTGGCTGAGAAACAAACAACAAATTCCAAACATTATTCTTTCTATTGCCATGGAGATCTATTATCCTCCAGCACCTTTCTCCAATACACTTTGTTGAAATTGTCTCTTCATACCCCTGATATTTATTTTATAAAGATTTAAGATTCCAAAGACTGACAGAAACGTAAAAAGTTAAAAATAATTTATATGAGAGGTGATGAAATTGTGGCAACAAAAATCTGTGACTTCCCAAGCAATTTAATTAAAAATGTGTTTTGTTTTCCCTGAATGATAAAGTGTTAGGTTAAAAAAAGCAGGCTTCAAAATATCCACAAGATACCAGGGATTGATATATTAACTTAATTTTTCTCAATTACTGACTCTCATGCATTATCTAATTTAACTCTTCAGCTCTTATCAGAAACAAGTAAGTCTATTAAAAATTTTTAATATGCTTTGTTGCCAATAAGTAGATTGTTATGGCAGGAGAAAAAGAAAGGAGACATGGTGTTTTGGGGGCTCATTGCAGAAGATAAAGGCCTTGAAACTCTAAAATTTAAAAGTTCTTAGTCTGAAACCCAGCTCAACACCTGTGAGCTATGTAACCATTGGAATGTCACTTTACTTTTGTCAGCCCCACATTACTAATTTGTAAAATTACTTTAGGGTCAGCCCTTCCTATCTCATGCACTATGTTTGGCATATATATATGGAAGCATGCGCGCACGCACACACATGCACACACATGCACACACACACACATCCATATATATATATATATGTTAAACATAGTGCGTGAGATAGGAAGGGCTGACCCTAACCTAAATTTACAGATTAGAAATGTGAGGCTGACAAAAGTAAAGTGACTTGCCAATGGTTACATAGCTCACAAGAACATATATGTATATGTGTATATGTGTGTGTATATATATATATATATATATATATATATACACATTACACAAGCACACACACACATCAATATATTACATTTAATCCTTTTTACTTGAAATGTGCCTCAAACTCCACGCTCTCATTGCAAATCTAGCCACACAACAGTTAAGCACAGTGGCTAACAACATGTTGAATGCTTGGTATATAGAGTAGAGGAACTAGGAGTCTTCACTGAAAGCAAACAACAAGGCTATTTTATCAATGTCAGCGTAATTATCTGGCTACACTTCAAACTAGTGAGTTAGGACTTGGATTTTCCTAACAAAGAGCGTAAGAATTTATTCAGAATTCTACCATTTTTCTTTTCTGATAGAACAAATAACATAAAATAGATATCTGTCTTTATGAAGTAGAGAAGTTGTAAGAAAGTAAATTTAAAAAGAAAGAAGAGGAGAAGTGAGAAAAACAATGACAGAGTAAAGTGGAAATGACCTTGATGGACCAGATGATTTATGGGGATTTCATTGAAGCTGTACAACAATTGGGACATAGTCAGGAGACCAGGGGGATGGAAGAACTCTTTTCAGAAGGTTGGGTTGGTTGGGAAAAAAGAGTACCATAACTCATCCCGTTGGCTGAGAAAAATTTCATTCTAGGTACCCAGCTCATGGAATAAATACACAAAATCTTTTCTTCTCCCATGCTTTTTGAAAATGGTAGGAGAAAGTAGACATGGAGTTTTGTCTGTGTTCATCTAGCACTGATTATTCTAATAATCACTGGAAAATACTATTATGTGTCCAAAAGCTTATTAGAAAACTTAAGTTGCAGAACATAATATTGTATCTTAGAATGGTACAGGACATAAAAAAATCACCCTTTTCTTGACTTACATTACAAACCCTTCCATTAAACAGAGAACCTAAGATTATGGCTAACCTCCCAAAATACAAACTCACAGAAACACAAATGAATTAATATATAGATTACTCAAACTAGGATATCAAGACAGAACATAGGCCTATTATTGAGGACTTTGGGAAAAGGAGGTCAAATTGCAATCTAATGTACACAACCCTCTCCTCTCATGTCCACTCCCCTCTCTTCAAGGTCTGTGCATTCTTCCTCCAGGTGGATTTGCCTGGGGAAAGTTGTCATGACAATATTTATGATGAGAATAATTTGGCTATGTTAGGTCACCACAAAAATCACCCAGGTAAAACCATAAAAAATGGTGTTATGTTTCAGAGCATCTTTGGAAAGCAGAATGGACTATGCCAACCACTACGGTCACACTGTGGGACTATAGTTCAATGGACTCAAAGTAGTTTCCGACCCCACAAGTGATATGAGAAATGGGATCTGTTTCTCAACAACGCATTTTATCTGTGGTTTTTCCCTCACTAACTGGGGTTTTAATTAACATTGACTCAAAAGCTTCATATTTTATAAGATGTCAGAAATTAATTTAAATTTCTGACATCTTACAGTTCACTCTTTTTAACATTTAGAAAGTTTTTGTTTTTGCTTTTCTGTCACTGTAACTGTAATTTATAAATAAACCTGAAACATGCTCTTTTTTCATCTATCAGTATAAGAAAATCAAATCAAAACTTGAAGAAAATTGTATATATCTGGCAAATGTACTCACTAATACTGCCAGCAACATTGTCTAAGTTTCCAAATTAAACAACACAACAAATACAACTTCTCTTTTTACAGGGCTTACTATAGCCAATGTATATATTATCAACTTCACAGAAAAAAAATGCTCAAACCATGATGGTGTGTAAAAACTGTCTCACTTTCAGTCTCTTAAATCTATACACAGAATACTTCACTGCAACAAAGTAGTAGTTAGTAATAGTAGGCCTTTTAAAGGCTTTCATACTTCTATCACACAAATTCTGTGGTCAGTTTTCAATTTTACTTTTCCTCGGTCTCTCAGTAGCACTTCATACACTATTTTCCATTTCTCTTACCTCGGTTTCTGTTTCTGGGTTCTTTTCCTTTGTCCTACCTCTAGTAAAATGTATTTTTGAACATATTTGTTCATCATTTATTATATATGATCAATAAATACATACTGAATGAAATTAAAAGTGAAGGTAAAACAATTAAAATCTATGAGTCCACATTATGTCACTCACACAATAGGCCAGATTACCCAAAATATCCACTGTAAATCAGTTGTCTTACATTGTCTTCATTCTTGAATGAAGTTGACAGAGTGGCCTTGATCTATAGCATTCTATAATAATTCCTTCAGCTAAGAAAAAATATGGCACTTGCTCATATTTCATTGACCAAAACTAATAATATAGCTCTGTATGAGTTACTCAGGGAGAACATATATAATCCTTCAGCAAGGAGAGGTATCAATTTTGGTGAGCAGTAATAAAATCAACTAATATATGAACAAATAAAAGAAACCAAATGTCCAAATTATTACAACATTTTCCCCCTGAAACGTGGTAATTAAAAAAATCAAGAATTTCTCTGCCTTTTAGGACCAACTGTAAATTATCTTCATTGTTGGAGAAAAAACCCACCACAGAAAAATGTCTGCTAATAAATGCAGAAGGAATATTTCCATTTCAATGATGGATTCAGGAAAGGATTACAAATAAATACTAAAATGAGTAGATTATGTTGTTGGGAAACAATAGATATTCAGTTCCAAAGTAAGACCTCACGCATTTAATAAATTCAAAGTGAAACACTGTACCTGTAAATTAGAGAAGTTTGGAGGTTACTATGAATAATCGTAACAGCACTAATAAAAGGACACTCAATATTACCTTTCTCTCCTGTTGTGTTGCAAAATGAAGAGAGATCATTGCACGTGAAATATTCATGCAAAAAGTATTTAACTTGAATGCAATAAAGCCTTGTGACTTTACATAGTTTATAAGAATAAAGTTTTAAAGGAACATGGAATGACACCACAAGGGAACACTTAGATAAATTCACTGTGTGAGGCATTTTATAGAAAAACTTGCTAGGACTTTTCAAACAGTTAATACTATTTTTAAAATGTAAAAGCTAAGAGGATTTTTCTGCATCAAAAATGACAAAGAAGACACTTAGGTGAATATGTTATGTGAACTTTTATTGGACCCTCAGAATTATATACCTATAAAATATTGTTTTGGAAAAAACAGATATTTTCAATATAAATTTGATATTAAAAATGACTTCAGTAAAGTTTAAGGATATAAGAATCAATATACAAAAATCAACAGCATTTCTATACACCAGCAATGTTCAAACTGAGTACCAACTCAAGAACACAATGCCATTTACAACAGCCATTTAAAAAAAAAAAAAAAAAAAAAACTAGGAATACATATAACCAAAAAGGTAACAATCTCTACAAGAAGAAATACAAACACTGCTGAAAGAAATCAGAGTTGACACAAACATATAGAAAAATATTTCATGCTCATGGATTGGAAAAATCAGTATCATCAAAATTGCCATACTGCCCAAAGCAATCTGCAAATTCAACAATATTCCTACCCAACTACTGTCATTTCTCACAGAATTAGAAAAAAACTATTCTAAAATTCATATGGAATCAAAAAAGAGCCAAAACAGCCAAAGCAATCCTAAGCAATAAGAGCAAAACCAAAGCAATAGTTTGACTTCAAACTATTCCGTAAGGTTACAGTAACCAAAACAGCATGATACCGGTACAAAATAAACACATAGACCAATGGACTAGAACAAGGACTCCAAAATAAAACCACACACTTACAGTTGTCTGACCTTTGACAAAGTCTACAAAAATAAGCAATGGGGAAAGACTCCATATTCATTAAATGGAGCTGGGCTAACTGGCTAGCCATATGCAGAAGAATGAAACTGAACCCCTCTTTACCATATACAAAAATTAACTTAAGATGAACTAGAAACTTAAATGTAAGACCACAAACTACAAGAATCCTAGAAGAAAACCTAGGAAATACCTCTCTGGACATCAACCTTGGAAAAGAATTAATGACCAAATCCTCAAAAGCAATTGCAACAAAACCAAAATTGACAAGTGGGACCTAATTCAAATAAGAACTTCTGCATAGCAAAAGAAATTATCAACAGAATAAACAGAAAACCTACAAAATAGGAGGAAATATTCATAAATGATGCATACAACAAAGGTCTAATATCCAGAATGTATAAGTAACTTAAACAATTCAACAAGCAAAAAGCAAGTAACCCCATTAAAAAGTAGGCAAAAGACATGAACAAACACTTCTCAAAAGAAGATATAAAAGTGGTCAACAAACACAGAAAAAATGCTTCACATCACTAATCATCAGAGTAATGCAAATCAATACTACAACAAGATACTATCTTATGCCAGTTAGAATAGCTGCTATTAAAAAGTCAAAAAACAACAGATGCTGGTGAGGCTGCAGAGAAAGGGGAACACTAATACACTGCCTATGGGAATGTAAATTAGTTCAGCCACTGTGGAAAGCAGTAGTGTGATTCCTCAAAGAGCTAAAAGCATAACTCTCACTTGACCCAGCAATCCCATTACTGGGTATATGCCCAGAAGAATATAAATCATTCTACCACAAAGACACATGCATGCATATGTTCAATGCTGCACTATTTGCAATAGCAAAAACATGGAATCAACCTAGATGTCCATCAACAGTGGATTGGATGAAGAAAATGTGGTACATATACACCATGGATTACTATGCACAGCTAATTACAAAATGAAGTTCAAGATAGAATACTTTTGTCAATATAAGTTTAAAAAGTTAATGTTCTGATTTGGAATATGGTTGCTAACATAAGGATGCTTATTAAAATATAATACTTTACAGTTTCTATTTAGTATTTGAATACAATTTTAAAATTGAATGACTTTTTTTAAATCTAGGTTTTATTTTAAATAAGATTAATTTTTTTAAGTGCTTTCTTTCAAATTGCCTAGCTATTTATATTTGTTTCTGTTGCATTTCTGTTTGGGTTCTTGGTCATGAAACCCATGCCTAAGTCAATGTCTAGAAGCCTTTTCCAATGTTATCTTCTAGAATTTTTATAGTTTTATGTCTTAGATTCAAGTCCTTGATCCATCTTGAGTTGATTTTTGTATAAGGTGAGAGATGAGGATCCAGTTTCATTCTTTCTACAAGTGGCTTGCCAATTATCCCAGCACCATCTGTTGAATAGGGTGTCCTTTCCCCACTTTATGTTTTTGTTTGCTTTGTTGAAGATCAGTTAGCTGTAAGAATTTGGGTTTATTTCTGGGTTCTCCATTCTGTTCCATTGATCTGTATGCCTTTTGTATATGAGAACCATGCTGTTTTGGTGACTGTGACCTTATAGAATAGTTTGAAATCATGTAATATGATGTCTCCTGTTTTTTTGTTTGTTTGTTTGTT